>CM055962.1:38077087-38292087 GCA_029531755.1 Holothuria leucospilota | reverse complement strand
GATTTTCCATTTTAATTCTCATGCAGTGGCGTAGCTAGGATTTTTTTTTGGGGGGGGGGGGGCTCCCGTGTACTGTCTAAGCGGAGCGCCACCATGAGTTGGCGCGGAGGAAATTTGAGATTCTAGTACATCCCAGATCGCCGGAAATGGCACTTGCCAGGCTTGATAGCAGCCATCAAGAAGTGCAATTTTCGTGAACAAAATGTAAAGTTTGGTTTTATTTTATTACACTTTTTTGTGAGGACGGATCAGCTCAGCTGGCTGGGACTTTTGGTCCAAAGTTTGAATCCCGTTTACTCAGTGGCGTACCCAGGATTTCTCTCTCGCGGGGGGGGGGGGGGTGCAGTATGTTGTGTGATCGCCGGCCTGGGGGAGAGGTCTAAAGGGAGGGTGTGTCCCCCTCCCCTTTGAAAATTTAGGTGTCCTAACATGCAATCTGGTGCCACATGTGCTACCTTTTGAAGTAAAATTTGTGTTAAAAAATGGCCTCCCCCTTGTGTACGCCATTGCGTTTACTATCTAAGCGGAGCGCCACCATAGGTTGGCGCGGAGCGTTCCAAGAAAATTTGAGGTTTTAATACATCCCAGATGACCGGAAATAGCACTTGCCAGGCTTGATAGCACCCCATAACAACTGATGCGCACTGTCTCGTAAGGTATTTTTCGATTGGCTGATGGTATTGTATCGGTATTGTATCGTTTTGATTGTATCCAATCATGTGTAGTAAGATCAGCATGTGTGTAAACGTCCCAATCGACGTTCAAACTGATCTGCTGTGCGCTATGACTCCCATACTTCGAGGTTGCTAATTGCAGCTTCATTCTCTATCACTCCACTCTCTGTCCTTTTCTCTCTTTTTTTCTCTTTTTCCCCTTTAATTTTTTTTTTTTTTTCATTTTCAAAAAGGGGGGTCGGGGCCGGGTCGGCCCCCTAGATCCGCCCCTGTTTTGCATTTTGTTTTACATATTGTACCAGAAAGACAAACATAGTGCTCTTTTACATTATTTCCACTGAATGATTCTTGTCTGATGTCTGGACTTTAATACATTTGACGAACTTAACTGGTGGACAATATAAACTTTCATATTTTGTAGCAGAATTAAACATCGTTATTATCAGATTATACGGTTTCTAATGTTTAAAGAGAAGCAAAAATGCATCAATCAATTACGCATTATTGCATAACATAGACCTAGATTCACCTAGTGCCCTTCATGTAGTATTACCGGGCAGATATCACCAAGGAGTGGCACTCATAGAATGTTGCAGTTTCAAATATATCTGGTGATGTTTGAAACAATGCAGAAAGTATGCATAGGCTCCGTGCGTGAGCTTGTGTGTGACACCCAAGACCATGAGTGCCAGCCCCTTCAAGCAATTTCTGTCAAAGTGATTGTAAATGCTGCTGTGGACGTGCAAAGACAACATTTTTTATATTAGAGAGAGCGAGGGTGGTGTCCAAATAAATGATTCTCGTCAAAATATTCCGACCCAGTGGATGTAATACATAGGCGTAGGCGCCTAATTTGATTTAATGGGGCTGTAACGAGTTGCCCGAAAAATTTGACCAACATTTTTCGCCCCCAACTCATCCCCTTTGAGAAATTTTTGCTAAGTTTAGGTGGCCTAAGTAGATGAAAAATGGAACTATCCTTGAAAAAAAAAGTTGGAACTTTACTATTACTTTAACAATGGTCAAGAAATGGAGTAAAAACCATGACGATTGCGAGAGAATCGCGCTGAAATTTTGCATTACATACATATCATTTCCATGACAAAAAATGCATTCAAAATCTGCATCGAAACATTTTAAATTCCTCATCGAAACCTATCTGCAAATTACAAGCGATTCCTCTACCTGTTGATTCGTAAAAATATTTGAAATCTTTCTGCTGTGTTTCGCCGGATATTGTTATCAGAATTAAGGTAGTGATAATAAGGACGACACTGAGGTAAGGTCTAAAGCGCGCAGGGCGCGCCAAAATTTTGATAGTGTGAGAACCATTTGTGATAGAACATGGACAAACAAACAAACGACAATTTATGCAAAATATTTATCTGAGGCGTTGCAGACAAGAGAAGTCGGTTAAATGGTGTTTCGGTTAATACATGGATGAGGTCTTCGTTTTCGGTCTTCGTTTTAGAGATTTTCCCTATATTGTAATGCTCTAAAAGGAAGACCGAAAAACGAAGACTCACACAGAACGAAATATTTCTATACACACGGCAACTGGCGCAACCGCGTGACATTCTTCGTTAAGGTGTTCATCATTTATAAAGATCTTCGGTATTCGTTTTAGAGGTCTTCCTTTTAGAGACATCCGTTAAATAGATCCATGACTCGGTCGAAAAGACACCTCACCCTACCCCTACAAGAATAAAGCTTAAACGTCTTTAGGGTAATTCGAGGGTGCTCTATTCCTTCATACCGGTGCCACTGAGGTATAGCGTATAAACCGTGGCAATTGCGAGCGAGAGGGCTGAAATTTTGCATTAGAACTGTTGTAGAGCCCATTACCGTGAACAATCTGAATGTGATTGAGACGGTATTAAAGAATATAACGATAGGACCGAAGATTACTGTTCGCGAAGCGCACGAAAATTTTGGTAATTTGGGAAAGATTTTTGATAGAAAACTATTAAAATACATCCATTATTCGCTTGAAGGACCCTTCGCCGTGCCCCTGCTGAACGAGAATTTTCGTATAAATTTCCGTATAAGTGCCAGTCTTGGCCAGAAAACTTACGTGTAATTTTATTTCCCTAATATAAAATGGTCATAAAAAAAGTGCGAATCGTGACAGGGGTGCGAAAATGTTGCATTAGGAATCATTTATTTCCATGACAAAAGTTGCATGCAGGCAGACTCTGCCGCGAGGCATCTTCAGTTCCCAAAGAATACATTTGCCAATTACAAGGTGAATTTGATGCCTAGTCATCCAACTAGGGGATAAATGAGAGGGTACCCGGTCTTAAATGTGATTCAAGACCGACAATGACGACATCACAGAGGCTGTGTGGACCGAGGCGACAACGTTGGGAGTATTTATTGCCTTGCCTCCCCCCCCCCCCCGCTACGTCCCTGGATTATGATGGAGTTAACAGAGCTGACGAGAATTCAAGATCAAATGAGAACTGACAATATACCCTGCAAAAACATAACAGTTTTAACATTTTTATCGACGCTGAAAGTTTGTGGGGGGGGGGGGGGAGCGGTCGCTCCCACTGCTCCCCTCTGGCTACATCCCTGAACAATACAAGCTGAAATAGCGCGAATATTTCCTTTCGTATACTGAGACCTGGGAGTTGTCCCTGACAACTACCTGCTGGGACCAATTATCAAGTGTCGCCTGTGTTACTGTAGTGCTAGGAAAATGTTGCAAAGAATTTTTATGCGATGATGATTCTTATTCAGGATACATAATGTTAGTCTTCATTAAGGATGTCATGTTAACAGCTATTCAAAAATTTCAGTTTCTGAGTGTCGATGTTGTTTCATGTTGGGAAGTCAGCTGATGGCAGCCTAATTCTTTGTTGGTTTTTGCTTTTTGATAAAAATAATGCAAAATGCTTGTAGCTGTTAATTTCACTTCGTATCATTGTCTATAGCTTTTCATGTTTTATTTTTAAGCATTTGTCTTATTTGGATCATGTCCCATGATCCTTTTAGTAGGAAGGGGTGGCACCATTGAAGGAGGGGACGGGGGGGCATGGCCTCCGACGGGGAAACTTTCTCATTTTGTTGGGAAGCCTTAATGCATTCAATAAAATATCATGGTAATCCAAATAACAGTCATTCGCCACAACGATATGCTTGACTTTGCTCTTAAGTGGAGAAAAGTTCTTCAATAAATATGCCCCTCCCCCCCCCCCCCCCCATTAAAATTTCCTTCAATATTTATCCAAATTTTTCAAATTTTATCTAATAAAGACCTTCAATTTTCAAGTTTTTTTAATTAGATGCCAAAAAATATTTTGCATGCAACATTTTTCCGTCAACCCGTCACCTTTGTCCGGGCTTCAGGTTGCTGGCCCCCTCCCCTGTTGGGGAGCTTGTTCCCCTGTCAGGAAATCCTCGTGCCACCTCTGCTTTCAAGATCATCCTTTCTTTTTGTTCGATTTCATATGAATGCGATATATATTTTCATCAGAGTGCAAATATGAAGGTTACAAAAGTCAAACAAGATCTAAAACCATAACAGTTGCTAAGTGTCTTGTGGACGGTAGTACATGGCTGGCAATAAATGGCAAAGCATCTTTCACTTTTGCTAAACTCATACTTTCACTTTTCCCTTAGATGAATCCTTTATATAAAGTTAAATTCAGAAAATTTGAAAATTTGGGTTTCTGTTGAAAATCACATCTTGCTTGAGAGGAAATTCAACCAAGTCACTGGGGCAACTGGAGGTTGTCAAGGATTATTTATTTTATCATACATATTCAGGCTCCCTCAAAAAATTGTAAATTCCTGCCTGATGGGTGTTAGGGGAAGCCTTCCCCAAGGGGACCATAGCCCATGCCCCCACCCAGTGCCACCCCTAAGTGTCTGAAGTGGTTTAGAATTATTGATGATTCAAATCACAATCCTGATTATATTTTGCAAGTGCCAATGCCACATGCAGGGCAAACTGGAAACAGAAGTGGTGGGGGGGTTAAGGAATGGAACGGGTGAAGAGCTGTAGCTCTATCATTACCTCTGGCCCCAGTGGCCAGTGCAGTTTGATTTTTCGTCCCAAAATAATTTTTGATGGAGTTTTAGAATAAACCAAAAACAGTATCAGAAAAACAACAATCTAGGGGCTAATGGTTAATCTACTCACTATTCCCACCCTGGCCTACTCCTCCTTAATCTTAGAATTTATCTAACAGTCCTGCAGGTGAAAACATCTATTACCCTTTCAGGAAACCCCAAGTGGACTTGCAAATATTACAAAAGAGCTGAGAACATGCTCAGTAAAAGCCAGAATTAAACTTACAATAAGTTGAGACAAAAATATATTCGGCCAGTATCTGAAACTTGAACATTAAGTGCCACCCAGGTGCATGGCATTGCAGTGTACTCAGGGGCGTAGATTTCTTTTCAACTTTGAGGGGGATTGGGTGAACTATCGCAAATGTGGAAAATGTGCACGCAAAGCGTGCACGGCGAGCGCAAAGCGCAAGACCATGACGGGTGGGGTCCAGGGGCCCGCCATAGAGCCCCTGGTGGGGTCCAGGGGCAAAGGGCCCCGGTGGGGGTCCAAGGGGAAAAGCCCCCGGAAGCTCCTGGATTTTAATGTCTCAGAAGTGCCAGGAAGACTGTTTAAAGGGGTTAATTTCAGTGGAAATGTTCTTTGGTAGGCTATTGGTATATTCATACATTTAGGAAATGCTATTTTGAGCACAAAACTTGTTGATAAGCTGCACTGGATTGAAAGTGTACAAGAGCAACAATGTCCTGCTATAAGCTTAAAAAGGCAGGGATCAACATATAGGGTCATCCCAGACAACCGGATTTTGAATTCGGAGATCATTACAAGACCTGCAAGTTAGCTTGAGATAGGTGACTTCGCCAGGGTCTTTGTGATTGGGGGCACCATATATGATGTCGTAATAATACCTCAGTCCCCCCCAAGTCTGCATAAATTACACCTTTATTTTTCATGCGTTCCTGTATTTGCATGCAGTTTTGATCTTTGCATGCAGTTTTGATCTTTCGTTTGTCACTACATAAAGTTGTCGTCCTGGGGAAGGGGTTGCCCCTCCCCTTTAAGAATTTTTTATTAATTTAAGGTCTTTTAGATGCAAAATGGTGCTCTCTTTGGGATGTTTTTGGAACTGATCATATATGGCCGGAAAATATCCATAATTTAGTAAATGGTAATTTTTGGTAAGGTAAAAGAGGAGAATATGTTGTCTATTAAGAGACAGATACATTGTCAACAAATCTCCTGAAGCCCCCTCCTTTCTGTCTATTTTGCTGCCTTCTATTTCGGGAAAGTTTTTACACAAAACTATGTGCGTGGAGTCCACAGAAATATTCTTGAGCTATTACGAAATATGTCCTTTCCTTCATTGTGCTTATGAAAGGGCATCTAAGGCTAGCAGATACCTGAATAGGACCTCCTGGAAGCTCTGCATTAATCATATTAATTGAGGGGGGGGGGGGGCGTCAATAACAATGCGTATACTACCTGACATCCAAATGATAATGTAGAGTACGACACCGAACACTTTACAACTATCATATTTTTACTACTTTTGAACTAAAATCCAGACGAACAGCTGCCAGCAATGGAAAATGAGAGGGAGGGAGAGTATAGGTGCAGGGAGGTGATATTAGACCTCCCTGATAGGTGTAGCAAAAGGGGTGAAGGGCTAATAAGAGCGTTACAGAGTGCTGTTTTCGTCATAAGTGTATTAACAGTTACCATCTATACCGATAATGGCTCAACGCGAACTGGCAAAGCTCTGGTAAAAATTGTTGAAAAATGCATAACGGAAGATACTTACTTTCAACCATCTACATCATGCTACATATTAGATTAAAAGATCAGATACTGATGAGAGGTCCCCACAGATGTTTGGAGATGTATCTCTATTCTTCGGAAAGTGTTGTGATCAGAACAGTTTCGTGTATTATTACCTTAATAGTGGTCATGACATGGGGTGTAAACAGTGACGAATAATATTTCCGTTACAAAACCTGCATTCCGACTCTACATCGAGACACTTTCAATTACCCAACAAACCTACATGCCACTGCCATAAGCCAGTCTTTTACCTATTAATTCGTAAACTTTTAACTTTTTGCTGCTGTGCTTCTCCGAAAGTTGCTATCGGAAGATATTGATAATATGAGTGACACTGACGTAAGGTTGGAAGCGTGCGGAGCGCGCAAAAATTTTGATAGATTGCCAACGATCTGCTAAAATTCTGATATTTTGAGAAACATTTGTGATAGAAAGTGAAGCGAGATTGAAAAATTGCTTACGAAAATGAAGAATAAAATATACTTTCCATCATACACATATCTGTAGACTGAAACATTGGGGGGGGTTGATGATTACATGGGCCATCCCCCCTAGTCAAATGTTGGGGGGATATATCCCCCCATCCCCCCAGGAGTTATGCCCATGAGTGTACTCATGCCATTTTCCATGCAATGCTGCAGACCTAGACATATATACAGCTCAATCCACAGATGGTGGATGAATAGCACCACAACCAGTATGAAGTTTTGCCATTTTTGTTTTTTTTTTATATTTTTTATTTTTATTTTTTATATGCAAGTTTTTGTGTGTTTCTTACAAACAGCATTGCACCTGTTGTGTGAAGTATAAAGCTGCTTTTTGTGTTCAAATATTAGACAATAACATGTTAGTTAAAATGCCCCATTTTACTGGAAAAGCTTGTCAGCAAACACTGCTCTCTGTCACTTGAACACTCAACAATAAATGAAACTTTTATTTGGAAGTAACTTCCTTCGCATCCAGGTGTTCAGTTGTACCTATCTTAACATTTGTATGTCTTTGACATGTTTGACACAATACTCTAAAATGTAAACAACAAAGTGATGTTTAAGGGGTACATTTTATTTCAAAGACAATATTTCTCAGCACATACAAAGACAAAAGCAACCTCTTACAGAGTATACAACTAACAAAAGAGAGATTAAACACAGCACATGAATAAACATAATAAATTAGATATGTTGAACAAGAAGAAATATTTAAAACTTATCACAGGAATTATGTCAGGGCAGCATGAGACCAAAAGATGTTAACAAGGATGGTTCTCTTCTTTTTGTCAATATTCAATGTTTTTTAATTTTGAGACAGAGAATTAAGAGAAAATTTCTGTTCCAGTAAAGGAAAATAAAATCTTGGATGAGGAATGAAGCTGACAGCACAATTTCAGAGCAGTTAATTTTAACAATTGCATGTGAGATTTGGATGATAATTAGCACACTTTTCTGTATTACTTTTATATGATATGTAGCAAAACCATGATGTCATTTTCACTTCAAACAAAGTTTCCAAATTAAAATTTTAAATTCAGACTGATTTAAATTGAAATTAAACACAAATATATATACAACCTGATGAAGAAGTTAACAGATCAGAAATATGAGGAAGGGGGTTTCAGATACATAACCCCCACAGGTACAAAAATGTCAATTTCAGTGCAAAACATGAAAATTTCACATCATCGGCACTTTATTTTCAAGGCAAATTGGTGTCACAATTTTTTGACTGTGGGGAAATTTTCAGGGCATACACCCTCATCCCCTTCCCATACCCCAGTGGTGAATACAGGGTGCACAACAGCCCCCCTGCCCCCATTGGTACCTAAAAAAAAAAACATGCACTGACAAAATTTTCCAAACATTTATTTGTTAAATCCTACATCAGATGTTCAGTGCATTTGCTTTAATTTTATACCTCCGACTCTGGCTGACCATTCGGTTGTGCCCTTCCTCCCCCCCCTCCCCAGCAATTAAAAATTCTTGGATAACCCATATGACCCTATCAAATATCTTCCCATACCCTTAGGTCTGCAAGGTCTGTGGCCACGCTTGTAGCATGGAAGTACTACCTCACTCCTGCACTAGAATATGTGCATGTGGATTTGCACTTGGAACTCACATATTTTCAAAGCTAAAGGGAAAGGAAGTCACACCAATACACCCAGGTATCCAACATTCATGAATTTTCTTTCTAGCCATGAGAGAACTATTTTGTTATGGAATTGTGAAATTCATATAGAATAACTCCTTATTTTCCCTAAGTATGAAATTTCTTGAGCTCTCACATAACATAAAAGGACATTGTATGTAGTGAGAGATCATGTGCAATATTTGAAGGGAAAATGCAGTCACCCCAATTTGGATTAGTGTACCCGAGTATCCCGGGCTTCAGAATCATTGACAATATTTTTTCCCTGAATTGTGAAACTTCACACAGAAGAACTTCTTGGCTTACCTTGAAAATGCAATATTTATGTTCTGAAATATCATGAAAGATACTAGAAGGGAAATAAGAGGATATTTGTGAGATTTACCTATTGTTTCAAAATAATTTTGGGACAACTGCTTATGCCCTTTAAACATTATCAGGTATTCTGGTTGATATTAATTGAATAGTAAAACTACAACAAAGGCACAAAGAATAGATTCATTTGGCATTAGCAGCACACTTATGGCATTTCAGTCATGTACAACAATAATGATAGAGTTAGAGTTAGATGAGGTTTTATGGCTCAGTTTCTAGCCAATTGGTTGAAGTCAGGCCAGCCAGGCCTTTTTTCCAGTTGTGGCTCACTGGCTTGTTTCCCTACTCCATTGCTTATGCTGAGCACCAAGCACAATGGCAGTAGGTTCCATTTTTAAAGTCTTCGGTATGACCCGGCTAGGAGTTGAACCTCAGACCTTCCGGCTGCAAGTTGGATGCTCTAACCAATTGACCATGCAGTCGGTCAACAATAATGATAGAACGTACACAAAACATTAACAATTTTTGAGGAATGACTTGAGAGAGAGATCAAGCCTTTAGGTATACAACTAGTTGATTCATTAAACTATTGCCTGCACACAAAAATCTAGGCAGTCTCTCACACTGCTCACTCAAACCTGAAGACAGGGGTTTACTGTTTTGCAGAAAACAGACAAAATTCATGGAAACCAGAGAACAGCTAGGAAAAAATGAAAATCTCAGAAGACAAAAAAATCTGCATGGAAAAATATAAAAGATTAAAACTTTTAACTTCAGTAATTTCTCATTATTTTCAAATGAATCTTTCAGTCAACTCAATTATGATACGAGACAATATAAACCTATCAAAAATGTATAAAACACTTCAAATTTTACTGTAAATTATAATAAAATACATACTAATGTTATTACTAGGGTTGAAAAATTGCAACAAAATCTGATCAGCAATGCTGACTTAAGTGTTTACCAACAAGTGCCTGTTTTCTAGGTTTGGTAGCCCTTAGTATTTGGTAAGCATTTGCTGCCCAAAACACACACAACAGATTATGAATTTTTCTGTTTCTGAAATTAAGCATTTTTTTACGAGCATGACTGGTTAAAAGTTAAAAAACTGAACTTACGTAGCTTACTCATTGGCTGTACTTAAGTATAATACATAAAATAATAAAATTCGTGATTTCATTCATCACAAATTGGAAACTCTAAAATGAAGAAAGCATTGGCAACTGGCGTTTCCCTTGCTTGTGGGCATAACTGTTCTCCTGCAAGTGCCTTCAGGGATATGACTAGGATGTACAATTTATACTTAGCCCAGCACAAGTTGCATTAGCCTAAACTATGCACAGGCAAAACTGAAAACTCCACTAGGACATCGAGCCTACCAAAATTTGACAGCTCGATTGAAGATAAAATACATCTCTACAATGAGAATCATCCCAGTCATATGTATTACTACTAGCATTAAAGGGGCTATAGCATCACTCCAAACATATTTAGGAACATGATTATATCTCAAAATACAATTGGTAGCTGCAGGGTTGATTGATAATACTTCAAACAGTCGTTTCACACTGGTTGGTCAATGATGACTTGTGCAGTCTCTTGTGGTCCCAGTTAAGCTCACACACAGTACTGTGTTGATACGGCCTTGAGTTGCTAAAAACTCAGTGCAGGCTGCTGTAGCTTTGACAGGGAAGTGCACCAGACAGGTGTTTTTTGTTTAAACTGGAGGAGGGGCTTGAAGAAAAGTGAACTTTTATTGTCTGGATTGGGACTTGTTGCCCTTTAAACTATCAGTGAAATAACTAACAAATCGAGATTCTTTGAACTAACAAGCATAGAAGATGTGCCATCTGTCAAATATGCGATGGACTTGACTTTCACAAGACAAGTACTGTGAGTCTTGTATTTGCCTGGCTTGGGTGTTTCAGTATGAATGGATGACATAGTCATTTTTGTTATACACAATCTCATGTGTTTGTACTTGTACACTGAGTTATAAGCAGGTAAAAAGCGATTTCGATTTTGGTATGCCATGATTTATTTTTAGTATGGTAGCATACTGGTGAACCGAGAATTTCCAACCCTGGTTATACCTGGTTATAACTGTATGAAGTCCTAACTTTACAAAGCATAAATCAATGCAAATTAAGAAAACAGATAACAAACCCGAATTTGGTATTTACATAGCAGTAAAGCTGTCTTTACTCAAATTTAATAGAATAGCAGATGCACATATGGTGGCATATACGGTGGCATATTGCGGAATGGTTCAAGAGTTTCATTAAGTGGCACACTAGTTGAAGGAGGGCAAGGGGTATTTTCTACCTATATTTGCAAAAGTGTAGAGTATCAAATTGTGATTTTTTTTGGTACTATTTTTATTTTGTTTCATGATGGCAATGGAATAAGGTAGCTCCTTGATGGTGATAATGTCTATGCCTCTGTTTGCAGTTATAGGCCTTATGCATATGATGTCACAGACCAGAAAGTGCTCCATAGTTTGGAAGAAATGCGTGTATCATTGCAAGTTACCCCAACAAATGCAGACAGATGATTTGTCAACCAATCACGTACGTGCCTAAGTCTACTACACATGCGTGAGAAATCTACACCGTTCGTGCACGTGTGCTTTATTGTTTTCCTCCAAAATGACGTCAGTGTGAGGTCAATGCATAATTAAGGTCTATATAGGTTACATCAAGCCCTTAAAAGTTTCCCTGACATTCATTGCAGCTAACCATCATACACCCTAACTGTCTTTTCCAAGCATGATTTCAAACTAAAAGTCCAGGCTGACCAGGACCAGATGTCCAAGTAATGAAGACAACTGGCACTCAACCAACTAAGAACATGCTTGTTAATTTTACATGTTAAATTCAAGTCTTATAACTACTAGGGTATGGCTTTGCTGCAGAATAAAAGAACTTGAGTCTATCTATCTATGAAAAAACAGGTTTTATGTTCACCATTCTCTTAAGAAAATACATGCATGGTGATGACACTTTATAGGTTCACTTCCACAAATTTCATGTTTATTTCTCTGATATTTAATATTCCAGCAAGGGTGGACTACTGTCAAGGCTGTTAATGGGTCTTGAATCATCTTTCCAAAATTTACTGGCATTATATACAAAAATAAAATAATCAGTGATGATTTAAAAAAAAAGAACTGTCAAAAAATATTTTGCCACCTGGCAAAAAGTAGTCCAATTCGTAATTCAGAATAGGTAGGAATTGTTACTGATCCCCCCCCCCTCCCAAGTGAAAAGGGGAAAAGGTAAGGAAAGGTAAAAAACCAACAGATCCAAAAGTGCAATTTCTCTGTTGCAGAGTTTTTCACTGTTGCTGTAGAAATGTTGCAAAGTGAAACTAGTGAGCCAAAAGGTTAAGTGATACCTTGCCTCTGAAAATATTTTTAAGTAGTACTTTCAGTTTCCGGAGTTTCAAATTGACACAGTTTGAGCACGATGTACTCCTTAAGGAAAGTCCTACCAGCATGACCTCCCACTGCAGGTAAATTTAAAGCCTGAAACTTCTCCGAAAAAGAACAAAAGGGCAATCCATGGATCGAGTCACAAATCTCATCTCCCCCAAATTCTCTATACTTTGCAATTGTAGTTAAATAAATTTCATACTGTTTCATGCTGTAACATACTATTATAAGAATAATGGTTAAAAACCAATTTAAGTTCCTAAGAACTTTGACCTCTTGATTTTTGACCTATGATGCCAATGATTACGCATGCAAAAATTAGGCAAATGGAACTTTGTGACCTACATTTTGACCTTTGGCCCCACCTTTAGCAACCAAAAAGCACTACTTTAAGGTTTATCTCATCAATTCTAGCATTTCATGTGGTGCATTACTTTTTCTACAAAACACTTTTTAGCAAATTTGACGATTGTATGCTCAATTTTTTTTATGGTCAGGTACCTACCCAGCAAGTCTGAGCTTCATCGGACTTACAATTCTGGAGGAGTTCGCAACACACTTTTTCGCAAATGTAGGCAAATTTGACCTTTGACCTACATTTTGACCTTTGACCCATCTTATTTGCAACCAAGAAGCAATATTTCAAAATTATCTTATCAACATTAGCATATCATGTGGTTTTATAATACTTTTTCTAACATACTGATAGGCAAATAATGACAAAAAACCCAATTTTTAGCAAATCTGAAGTGTCAAGTCTTGCCTTTGACCTATGATGCCATCATTTGTGCATGCATATGTTTTTATGGTCAGGCACCTGCCCACCAAGTTTGAACTTCATTGAACTTACTGTTTTAGGAGGAGTTTGCAACACACTTTTTTGTTCACTCACACAAACACTCACACACTCACATGCAGCTTCACATAAATTTCTGATGTTAGGTCAAGTACAATATCTCATCTCCTTATACAGACATGTAGGGGAGATGAGATAATAAGAACCCTGGTTTGAGGCAAGACAAGACTTCAAGAGAAGCCATTAGAGAGCCTTGCAAAAGTAAGGGCACGAACTGATTTAAATGACTTCAAAAAAGTTGAGCAGCTTCAACAAAAGCAAGCAAAAAATAGCTATGTAACTGGTCTGCACAAGGGTGCTAGCAATTAACTTCATCAGCTGTGTAACTGATTTTAAAGGGTACAGTACAATATATACCCTGACAAATGAGAGGAGAGCCACCTATTAGATCTATCAAGGTTACCCTTCATGAAATATAATAATTAGGAAGTTTACACCCAGCCACATGCACTGGTGACACCAAATGACCTTTGACCTTCACAAAAACAACACACATATAGTTTAACCTCTTCTTCACACTTCACTTTGGTATTGCAAGAGATTGCACAACTGAATCACTTCAGTGCACATCTTGTTCTTGTGAGGTGGAGGAAGTGTTTGGCGTGCCTCTCCTCACCCTAACAGCGAAGTATATCTGTCGTATTTCAGACTTGCCACAGTCTTTACCTCCCATATGTTGACATTTCTCTTGTGTTATCGTATTCTATACTTGTCATTAAACGCCCTATGTGTGTTCCATCCACAGAATAGCTAGAGCCTGTTACCGTTTTAAAGGCTGCTGTTCCAAGCACATTCCTCACTTTCCCCTTACCGTAATATTAGGATAAAAAAGTGAACAATGATATTTAACAACTATTTCTAACAGACTCAGTAAACATGAAATGACTGATTGTTAAAATGGAATGACATCAATTGCAGAAATCAAGAGTTTGCTCAGGAGTATTACATAAGAAACTAGATTGTCCTACTTGTAGGCAATGTATCTGATCAGCACTTACATGTGCATACAGGGCATTAAGGGTCTGAGAGATGTATGAGAGCTCCCTCTAATAATGGAGCAATAACCAGTTCAAACAGCCATTTTTCACATTATGTCACTGTGATGCTACCACAGAGCAGTTTCCCATCCTGCTGCATGTGTTACTGCTGTACAGTATATAGCCATGCAATAAAAGCCAGCATTCTTCGTTACCATACCATGGTGTAGGCCGTCCCTCAAAATTGTGCTGTTTCAAGATCACCTAAAAAGCATGACTCAGTTTAATTCACCTAAAAGTTGGTATGTGTGAAGGTAACAGTGATTTCACATATTTTGAAACACTTGTTAGAATGCTAAATATGGCGTAGTGGGGAAGGCAATCATCTCATGACCAAAAGAGAGCTCCTCCCTGAATTCAGTTCCCCTCAGCTGCTTTGCCTTCTTTCAGCCAGTCTTTGTTTTCCATCAGTTTTGTCAATCTTTTTTGGTCTTCTCTTTCTTGCTTTATCTTTCTACCATAATTCATATGGAGGTGGACCTGTTTGAAGCAGACAGTGCTTGATCAGTCTCCACGTAGAATTCGGGTATGTAGGCCTTTCGCACGTGACATCAGAACATACCCTTTACTGATATCCAGCCGTGCAGTTTCGACAACAAATCTACCAAACATTCTTTTAAATTATACCCATACATTTCACTATGGCTTCGGTTCATAAGGTTTGCACCTTGGTTGATTCGCAAGTGTAAATGTTTCACATTCTAGTTAGAAGTTTTACCTCTGGTGACCTCAAATAATCTTTGACCTCTCCAAAAACAATAGGGTTCATCTTCTAACTATGATGCATCCACATGCCAAGTTTGAAACGAATCAATGCTTCCTACCTTGATATAGTGTGTTGATAAGCTTAGCATCACAGACATACACATATACACATGCCATCGTGATTGCATAGATTCTTTTTGCCTTTGGCAAGGAATAAAAAATGGTTTGGATTGGATTGGAGGGAACTTTTGACAACTCCCAGTACATTAAATCTCCTACTTTTTTGTCAAAATGTTTATTTCAAACATAACTGCTTTTAGCTCAGCTAACATTATGAGAAGCCTATGCTAAATTTTAGCTCTAATTTGCACATGTTTTCCTGCCATTTCATTTTTGGAATGGAGCATGAGAAAGGATTTCAGGAGAAATTTTTATTGCTTAAGAAATTGGCAATTTTCAGACAACTTATTGCATATGAAGAAATTTATAACAAGTCTGTGTCACTGCATTGTTTCGGCTTTCAAGGCAAAGCAACTCATCATCATGTTTGCTTGATATTACCTCATCATCATATCTGCTTCATATTACTGTTATTCGATGAGGTTCGAACTCTCTTTCGCTTCAGGCGTGAGGAGGAGCTTAAAGTAGTGGCTGTTGGAGAAGCAACTCTCATTTCCTTCAGCTGGTAAGCTTCATATTCATCGATATAAGGTTTGACAGTATCCCAAACCTGCATGGAAATCAAAAAACAAATGATGTAATTCTCTTTCATCAAGCCTGTTGCACTAATGCCACTTTACAATGTCATATTGGGAAACATTATGTGTTCCATGTGCCACACATTTTTTCAAAGGAAAGAACTGGAAAACAGGTGCAAAGAAATCAGTGGGAATTACTACAGCAGCTCAAACTATACATTCGAACTCTCCATTTGAGACAAAATGGTAGACAATGGGTAAACTACCCACTTAAGTAAATATTTTACTATCTAGTACAGGGGTGGGGAACCTCCGGCCTGAGGGCCGTATGCGGCCTGCAAGACAATTTTATCCGGCCCGCAAGGCAATTCATAAATGCAAATTCAGAATCACTTGAAAAGTAATTGATAATAATCTTTTAGCCTTTGGTTCCCATCGTTCATCCTGCTTCAGCCGAAGGTGTTCATCATTTATCCTGCACGTACCACTTTCCAGATATTTCACGTAAAACTAATGGGAAACCCTACCAGTATATTCATAGGCGTACGGGGGGTCAATATTTGGGGGGCAGGGAGGGTCAGGGATAATTTTTGCCCAAATTATAATTATGGACCAAGCTGCCAGAATTTTGATATTGCAGTGTCATTTACAAAAGGGCATAATTTATTTTCTTGACTGCCTCATTTGCCCGAATGGATCCACTATTTCTGCCCGAACTGGGAGCTAGGGCATATGCCCCCTGCCCCGCCTCATACACTTATGAGTATATTACTAAAAGCCTATTATGCACAGCATAACATGCCCATTGTTTCCTAAGACAAACCAGTTGTAGAATCCTAATACTTCTAGTGGTAGGCTACAAAGCATTGAACAGAATTGCACTATTACACGTATAGGTCTATCTATTACAATACAAAACTCAGAGGGCAATGTATTTATTCTGGTAGATTCGAGGGAAGGGGTAGAAGTGTCCCTCCGAAGAGTGAGTTAAACGTTTAAAAGTAAATAATTTTGCAATTTAAAGTGAAGAAAATAAAGTTAGTTACAAAATACGCGATTTTTTTCCATGCGCTTCGCGCGTAGTTTTCGTTCACTGTTACTCATGCATAAATAAGAAGACAATTGGTTATATCTTGATACTCCTGGTATGTGCACAGTCAATGCAATTTAAAGTTAGTGGATGGTTCCTTATCTACGCGTTTCCCCAAACCCCACCAGGACCTATTTGGGCTCCTTTGCCTGTGTCCTATGGGGAAAGCTTTGAGCGCCCACACTATCTGCGGCCCGCAAGTTGATTACCACTATCAAAACGGCCCGTCAAGGGAAAAAGGTTCCCCACCCCTGATCTAGTACATGAAAGGGATATGCAATGCTCTTAATCTGCATACATAAGCAGGCAATCTATATGAAAAGCGAATGTATTTGAATGAAACTCATGACAACTGTGTTATCATCATTTCCTATGTATTTCCATAAGCAACTACATGTCCATTGCAGATATATATACACTTAAATGTACATTCAAATAGCCTGAGGGTATTGTCAGAAAGTGTACAACCATCCCTTGCAAGACTTGCATGTGGTGGAAGGCAAATACCAAGTGGAGTGTGGAAAATGGCAACTTCAGGCTTACCAATGAAATACAGCATTGTCACAATTGTTCGTAATAGATTCATATTCTAACACAAAAGTCCTTAGCCAATCTGTTTCCTGAATTTAAGTGTATCACTGCTAATATGAGATTTTGACACTGATTTACCATAAAGTAAATGCTCCCAGAAGAGACTGATCTCTAAATACAGTGAATTTGAAGAATGAGTCAACAAAAATCAAACAAGGACAACTCACTGGATGTCTAAGTAGTGGATAAAGTTACTATCCTTAATAATGACTGAAAAACCATCATGGCAATACGGGAGAGCAGTCACCCAAAAATCAATAAAAATATTTCAAAGGCACCATTGAATTACACCTAGAAATCTCTTGTATTCATGAACAAGAGAATGGTCAGTAAAATATATGTAAATGACTTTCAGGATACTGTTCAATTCTCTGTGTATTCTATTTTTGTTGATAAGGTATCGCTGTTTCAGGTTTCACTTATGTCACAACGACCAGAGTTTTTGTCTTCATGGCCATGACTTGCAAACTGGGTTTCATATGCTCACAGTCAGTAAGCCCCTTCCCAATGCAGGGATGCTACGTTTTGCATTCTTAATACCTAAATCCCTGAATTTGGCATGTTTCTAATTGGTTTAGCTTACAAGGGGTGCGGCTAAAATCTCACCTAACACTACAGGTTTGCTGTTTTCACAATGACAACCTCCTTTGCTTTATATGAAAACATGATATCTCTACGAATAATGTAGTACAATTGACGTATGGTCTTTGCTGGACAAATCACACCAAAAATGTCAGTCAATAATTATAAAACTTTGGTTATTTGTCAAAAAACTCTTGATATTTGCAAAACCACTGCATATTCATCCATAACTGCAGACAAATTTGCATTTGGCCCATTGTGCCATACACAATTTAAAAAAGACTTAGGAGTCAGTGTCTTTTTTTGTCTTTGATGTTACGTGTCAGAATCCAGATGTGGATGAATGAAAGCTACTGTACAACATCGAAGGTACTTAATGGGAAAAAAGATATTTAATTACCTTTTCTTCTACAAGCAATTTGCTGACAGCATCGATATCAACGGACATGATGCGATCTGATTCTAGAGCTCTGAAAAATACCATTAAGAAGAGAAAGAGGGAATTAATCACCTTTCTGTTGATTTTAGTCTTAAATAATACAAAATTCTCATGAATACTGGTATTCAAAAGAAAATAATGCACCAGATTGTAGTAAGTCATAATGCATATCATTTTTTTAAGGCAGAGGAGAGATGTTACTCATAATTGATTCTCATTCTGAATCTCGTCCCCCTCCATGACCCCTTTACTGAAAATTGAAGAGATTTTATTTCATTTAGACTATTTCTCTGAAGGGAGTAATATACATTTTGTGTCCTCTTGCAAAAGATTTATTCCCAATGGTTTCTTCTTGATTCCCCCCCTCCCCCATCTACCTAAGAATTTCAGTCCTTGGACAGAGCAAAGATGTATGAATCCACACATCCTGGAGCAGCAATTAAAAATATTACTAAATGCTCTCTAAAAGTATTAATAAATGATATTGAACATGATGCTGTTTTTTTATGATTTTTAACTAAGGAAGAACATATTTTTTTAAGTGAAAGGAGACCATGATTTCTTTTTTAAGTGGAAGAAGGATGTCATAAGAACCACTTACGGAACAACACTGCGTACTAAAGAATGGACTGCTTCCAGAGGGGCTGTAGTCTTCAAGGGTCTCAGAAATTCTATTCCCTGGCAAGCAGCCAGCAGTTCAATTGCAAGAACTATTGAGATAAAAACAAAAAAATCAACAGAATAATAGACAGAATTATTCCAAAAACTTGGAGAACAAGTGACTTTTGAAAAATACTGGAACATTAGTGTTGAGCGATACTTTCAAGCAACTGCTCAAATTTTTATAACGGAGATGCTACAATATTACACAATAGTGGGCACCATTACTATAGCAAATGAAATGAGATGGCAGATCAAATAATCATCAAAAAGGTACATAAAATTATTCCACATTCTGTTTGATTTACATCGTGATTGCAAAGCCATCAGATGGTCTAAGATGGCATGGGGTGGGGTGGGGAGGGGTGAACTCCTCAAATCCCAATTTTTCAAATTTTCGTTGGTAATTTTGGACATTTTAAGACAGAAAGATCTTTGAACTGAAAAGTACTGGGAGCTGCACTTTGGGGCTGATGCTCCCCCTCCTGCTTTTCGACAGCCCTGGATTGATGAGCAAAGTAAGTAGATAAAAGTGGAAGTAATGACAGAGGCCAGCCTTAGTATTCTGTACTCAAATATGATATTCATGTTGACCCAAAATACTTTCAGAGGGTATAGATTTTAGGGTTTGACTGAAAAAGGCCATTCATTCTAAGTACTACAATTTAATGGAAAGGCAGACAACAGTTTCAATGATTCTGATTCAATTTGTCTCAGCCCCTATTAAAATAATTCAGTTCAGTTTATTTCCACAAATTGAAATATAACACAGTTATACAAATGTCAAGACTGGGGGAGTGGAGGAGGGCTGGAGAAGCAGGTTGCTTTTGTGAGCAGCCCCCTTTTAACAGAATAAACAATTAATTTAATTAATTTAATTAATGGCCCAATGCAGCACATCAAAATGTGTATCTGAAAGTAAAAGATCAGTCTATACCTTTTACTATATGATATTCTCTTATAAATTGTTGTTTGACATGTACCACCCATGGAAACTGGAGTGACCAGGCAGTTGTAAATTTCCTTAAAGACATTTCAGGTTCGAAAAATGTCTTCAATTGTAGAGTCAGTAAAGTACAATTGGGAATACCGTCTGGTCGGCCTAAAATCTTTCGCATTTATTACAACCTTTTTCATATTCCATATCATTCTGCCAACAAAAAAGTTACCAAGTATCATGTTCTTTTTTTTGCACAAAGCAAAAGACTTAGAGAAGCAGGTTAACCACAGTCAAACATTACTCATACCCTGTTCAACATGTTCCACTACTTGTAAGGCTTTCCGTGCAGAAAATCCCCCCATCGAAACATGGTCTTCTTGCCCTGCGCTGGTTGGCAATGAGTCCACAGATGCAGGGTGTGTCAGAACTTTATTCTCTGATACTAAAGAAAAGGGAACAAAATAAAGTCATTTTTAATAAAATCATTGGTACAAGGCAGATACTGATAGGAAAAACCTTTTCATTTTAGCAAAAGTTCTGGAAAGAGAATGGGGAAAAAAGTAGACTGGCACTGAGTGTGTTCTTGTACCTACATTACTTCACATTTGCCTATACATAGAGGGCGAATTTCCTCCACCCAGGCACTTAAAATTCTCCCAAGTTTACTCCTAGCCACTCCTTTATCTTATAGAAAATCGTCTTTGCACCTTCAAGACACAAGTCTACAGCAGTTTAAGTGCCCAAAGCCAATCTAATGGAGACACTGTGGGTAAACTTAATACTACCACATCCTCTGGTAATCTGAGCATTGTCTGTCTATGGAGTTCTAAGGCTACACTTCATTTCACTGAAGTCACATGTCACTGTCCAATCAGAGTGGAATATATCTGAAGGCATAGTTTGAATTTGAACATATTTCACATTAATCAAAATGAAGTCACCAATCATGAATTATGGTTTCCCCAAACCTAAAATGTATTAGATGTAGGTATCAGTATTTAAATTCACAATCAGAGTTATGATTTTGTTCTTTAATTCATGAATAAAGGAGCAAGGAGCAATATCATCACCCCAAATGTATTTAGAAATATGATCATATCTTTAAAACAACTAGTGACTGCACTTTGATTGACATTAATTCAAAAAGTAGCTTCATTCTGGTTGGTCAATGATGATTTGTGTACTCAGTTGTGTCTCCAATTAAGCTCACACACAGGATTGTATGGATGTGGCCGGCCTTGAGCAATTTAAACTCAGTGCAAGCTATTGTAAATTTTTCTGGGAGCTGTACTAGTCAGTGTTTATTGTTCCATAAAATTGGAGGCAGGGCTAGAAAGTAAAATGAGTATAGGGAGAATTTTTACTGTCTGGGTTGAGACTTGGTGCCCTTTAAGATAAAAGTAGATTATAATCATCCCCAAATACTTTCACAATAACATCCTGCAAATTTTTATTGGTCACCTTAGTTTGATTGACATACAAATGTACATAAGTCACTATGATTGGTCAATGCCATGTGTAGGCTGGTTACGTGTGTATGGTGCCTTACACAGCCAAGTGGCTGCACAGAGAGGCAATGCCTTCCTTTTATTAAATAATGATGTGGACTAAAATTTAGAGAGGGGCTTGCAAGGAACTATAGTGTCTTCAGCAATGGACAACTGCAGCCTTAGGCAATGAAAAGTACTTTTTACTGGGGGTTGCTAAAATAGTTGTTAAACTGGAGGAGAGGCTAAAGTAAACTTTGTTGGAAGAACAATATGCTTACACTCTTGCTTGTAAGTGTACCCATAACAAGAGGGACTAAACACTTGTAATCTTATTAACAATACTAAGGAAAAAAAAGGCATATCCTTTGTTTTATGACACATTCTTCAGATCAAATAAAAGGACACAACAGACAATATTAAACAGTATTGTCGACAGGGGCGGCGCCACAGGGGGGGGGCAGGGCAGTCATTTGCCCCCCCTATGGTTTTTGACCCAAAAAATAAAATCGTCTAAATAACGTTTTAAGACACATAATTTTTGTAGGGGTGGGGTGAGGTGTAACAGTATCATGGAATAAAGTATTGTGATACATTATCTGTCGCATATAGGACATTTTCGGCGTAAATCCTCGAAAATTTTGCGCGCTTCGCGGGCGTTGTCTTCACGACCGTGGCTCACAGAGAAGTAGGCCTACATCATATTTTAGTGTGTAAATCCAGTACGCATGGACCTACCAGCTCTAGTTGTACACTTGCCCTACACATGTAGTGACATGTCTGTAGTGCAGTATCGTATCCAACCAGGGGAGGAGGGGGTAGGATTTTCACTTCCCTGTACATTGTTCAGTCATGTCACAACAATCACAAAATGGTTAAATTGGTAACAGTTCCGTGAAAGTGGGAAAATATATATAAGGCGTGTAACATATCTAGATGTCTTCAGTGCAATTTGAAAGATCTGGGAAGGGCCATTTCTTGCGATCTGGGAGATGTTTGGGCAAAAATTTTATCGGCGCAGTCCGCGCCAGCCAATAGAAATCATGCCACATATCAAGATGGCTTCAGTGCAATTTGAAAGGTCTGAGAAGGACCATTTAATTGCGATAAAGAAGCCATTTGGCAACATTTTAAACGGTACGCTCCGCGCCAACCAATAGTAGCGCTCCGCTTCTATACCGACGCAACCAAACGCCGTTCACACGCTCATGTCTGTCAGTCGTCACGTATCAAGTATCGTACGGTTCAAAGCTGCCTCCAAGATCCAGAGAAGTGCCATTTCATGCAGTCTGGGGGGTCTGTAGGGGGAAAATTCTCTTGTACGCTTCGCATTAAACTATGATGGCACTCCGCTTCAATGGCAACTTCCATTCTGCGCCCATCCCCCAATAACCAACACAAATCGCCGCTCTTGCCCGTTTGTTATGTAATCGTCGACAGTAAGTGCAACAAAATTGGAAAACTGTAGTCGGCCAAAAGTAAAGAACGTTGGATTACTTACCTAGAAACTAGATTTCTCGAGAAAAAATATGACTTCAAAAGATGCAAAATATTGTACCAGATTGCGTCTAAGGCTTCCCGGTAGTCAAAAAATCTTTCACACCCCCTCCCTTTAACTCCTCCCACAGAACCGCGATCATTCATCTCATGCCTGGGGCGGATGCAGGGGGAAGGATGCAGTCGCACCCAAAAAATTCAAGAAAAAACGGCAAAAACGTTTGTTAAGCTAAAGTATGAGGAGGGGACAGGATGCAAGTACGCTGCATCTTCGGTCTATGTTCGTCCCCTTTACGTTTCTTTGCCTGTGTTTCTTCGTTTCTTCAGTTAAACGTACGTTACCTATCCGTTCATTGTCAGTTCTATTCCTTTACGCTTCCGTTACTTACGCGTTAGTGTCCGTCAAACATTCGGTACAGGTACTGTACTTCTACGTTTCATCCGTTTATTGTCCGGTAATGATCCGGTGAGCAAATAGCAATCACCGGAGACGAACGGATACTAACGGAGAAGTCCAGTATGAGAAACGCATGAGAAAATGATAAAATGGAAGCTTAACGGATAAGTAACGAATACGTAAGGGGGACCTTTTTCGGTCGACGTCCTATCCAAGTTTTGTGCATGATCAAAATCTCTCGCCGTTCATACCGGACGTTCCCGGTCATGAAACGAAGTCGGCGGAGGAAAACAGGAGACTAAACGGATACTAACGTACATCAATGGAGTGCCATTTTGGGTCTTCGTTTCCTCTCTGTTATTGCAATCCGGTGAGGTGTGACACGCGCTTAAACACTGACGTGTGTTATGGTACGGTATCTCCCTCCCTCCTCCCTCTCCCTCCCTGGTGACGCCATCCCAACCAATTATTTATACCTCTGCCTGTGAATCCATTCTTAAGGTTTAAGTCCAAATTTTACATAAATAATACTGCAATAAAATAAATTTCGATCAGTTTTGTCTCTTATCCCATACATGCACGTTTCATTTAAGGAGTTTAAAGTGGACCTAAAGTGTAGAATTATAAGAATATTTTAGACGTTGGTAACGAATTTCACTCATCCAACTCTCATTTTCATAGCTCACCCTGTTGCTGAGATATGAAAAGTCAAAATTTATTCACTTTATTTGAAATAGTCGATTGCGCAATAATTTGTGATGATCTTCTTGTAAAACTCACATTACTTGTTTTTGTTTCCTTTTGAAATTGAAATGTTTATATAACCTTGCAAAAACTACTGTTGTACGGAGAGGTTTTGTATAGTCAAGTCACCCTATAACAGTGAGAAAGTGATCACATTTTGGCACAAGGTGCAGAGGCTTTCGAAAAAATAAAGAAAACAAAGAATGTAATTTGAGTAGTAAAAGAATGACATTACAAATTATTGCACCATCTACCATTTTAAATTGTATAAGCACCAACATTTTATATATCTCAGCTCAGGAATTCCTGTAAAGATGGCAGTTAGACCATTTGGATTCATTTTTCAAGCTTTGTAACATATGTTTTTGAATTTTTAGCCTTTAGGTACACTTTAAATTTAGCTAAAATTTGGCAGTTCTTTGTAGACCAAAAAACTGCATTTTCTATGCGCATTTCTTTCAATATAAAAAGTTGATTTAACTGTATTTTCAAAGCAAAGTGAACTCAAAGCAAGCTGGAGTGATTTCACATTCTCACATTGATGAGCAGTTCTCCCTTTTCTGTGCCTTTCAATCGCTTTGACTTACAGACCCTTAAGGGTGCAATTTGCAAAATTTCAATATCTCCTATGCATATTACGTAATAATACCATACGATTATGAAGGACACTAAATCGGATTGAAATTTAACGATATACATAAATCAGTCTATTAATGTGAGGAAATGACGTCACTCCTGTTTGCGTAAAGTTTACTTTAGCTTGCAAATTTGGTTACATCATTGGTTCAAAAACTCGAAAAACTATAGGTAAAAATTTCATGTTATCTCATAAGAGTTATGATTCCTCTCCCTTTTATAAAATTCAATTTTGCGTATAACCCTTCCTCAGTGATTCCGCTTTTCTATAAACAAGAAAGAAAGTCACATGATGAGAAAAACAAATATCACAGTCAAATTTATGAAGGACACTAAATCGGATTTAAATTTAACGATAAACATAAATCAGTCTATTAATGTGAGGAAATGACGTCACTCCTGTTTGCGTAAAGTTAACTTTAGCTGGCAAATTTGGTTACATCATTGGTTCAAAAACTTGAAAAACTATAGGTAAAAATTTAATGTTATCTCATAAGAGTTATTATTCCTCTCCCTTTTTATAAAATTCAATTTTGCGTATAACCCTTCCTCAGTGATTCGGCTTTTCTATAAGCAAGAAAAAAAATCACATAATGAGGATTAATTTTTTTCTCATTAATTAAGAAATTTGCAAACATGAGATCCATATTTCAAGGATGAATACATACAGTTTAGAACACTCGGGAAGTGCCATTTTCGGCCATCTGGAGGGTTTGCTAAGTCAAAAATTTTCTTGAATGCTCCGCGCCAACTGATAGTGGTGCTTCCCTTAGAAATATGTATTACCATTTTTCATAGATTTATTTTTTTCTCCTTAATTGAGAAATTGCAGACATATGATCCATATTTCAAGGCTGGGTACATGCAGCTTAGAACACTTGGGAAGTGCCATTTCCGGCCATCTGGAGGGTTTGTGAAGCCAAAAATTTTCTTGTACGCTCCGCTCCAACCGGTGGTGGCGCTCTGCTTAGATAGTATTCAGAGCCATATATGGCTCTGATAGTATTGCTGCACTCAGCCCCCCCCCCCAATATTTTTTCGTTCCGCCGCGCCTGCTGCATAGTTGAAAAGCATCTCATTCAGTGAAGGGCCGATTTTCACTGACAGACAAACAACCCTTCTCACAGTTCGTACTTATTTTAGAAAAAAAAGTTTTTTTGAGAGAGAAAAGTAAAGTCCACGAAAATGAAAATGCCAAAACTGCAGGTTCCGACACCGGGGGTTGGGGGGGGGGGGGGTTAGGGTGAGGCTCGGAAGTCTTCAATGCCTGCACCCCCCCAAACAATAAAGCTGGGTCCGACCTAGCATGCTTTGCCCCCCCATCGAAAAACCCTGGCGCCGCCCCTGATTGTCGATGGCATTTTGGAAGTCTTGACACACCTACTTTGCTATGTTTTAGGGTGCAGTCATCTAAAAAGTTCACCAGTCCAAGCCTGAGACATTTACCCTTACCAGTATTATTTCAATATATCCAATATTATAAGTCCTTACCAAGAGCAGCTGCAGTGCAATGCGCTATCATAAACCCTGAGTTAAGTCCTCCATCCTTCACCAAAAATGCAGGTAGTCCGCTCAGATCTGCAAGTAAAATAATATTTTCCATACATTAGGTGCAACACTTCAAGTGTTTTATACTTGCTTTTGAAGGACTATAAAGGACTATATATTGAACCCTTAATACGCATCAGAATGATTTCTTTCAGAATCATGACGCTAGAATTCAATAGGAGGATTTAGCCATCAGGCGACTTAATATGCCTATATTTTTCACCCGGGAAAATGGCCTTTTCCCGGGGAACTTTGGCTAAACGAGCCTATTGAATTCTAGCGGCTTGATGGCTGGCTCAACAAGTCGTCAAAGTGTTGATGATATGAACTAAAAGGGGCTAAAGAGGAAAAACCAAGTCTTAATATCCTGGGGAGGCTGGAAAATTAAAAGTATTATTAGTCTAACTGGAATCTTTTTAGCTTATTCTGTTAAAAAGTTGCTGTTTCTTTCTAAGTCATAATGATATGAAGACTTTGTAAAGTGATGCCTTTCCTGTTTGGCATTTTAGGAGAAGAGGGGTTGTAAAGACAGTCATTTATAACCATATGACAACAATTTCATGTAGAAACAAGGTTCACTGGCTTTGGCAAAGACAATGTAAAAACACACAAAAGTATTCTGAGCAGTACAAGAATGACATTAAAATGCAAGGTGCACCATTTCAATTCAGTGACTAAATTTCAAATTTATCACATCGTCCTCCTCAGCACAAAAATGACCAGTGAAAGTAGGTTAGTCCCCTGAGTTTCACTGGTCAATCTTTGTCACAAATATTTAGTAATTTTAGAGACCTTTGGTCCCCATGCAAGTCCTTCTCAAGGACATCTTCATGCTGTGCTTGAGTATTGAAAGTTTTTGATGCTACAAAAAGAGGAATCTTACAAGGTCTATAAATCATAACACAGACTATGAATTTTAAGGAAAGCTAACTTATTGTATCTTACCATAAAGCAAACAACTATACAGCCTTTGGCAATCAAAATTTAAATTTAAACTGTAACCATTCTTAACTCCTTCCTGAGCTTAAAGTAAATTTTCATTATGGAGTTAGAAAATTGACAGAAGAATATGAGCATTTATCCCACCCGGTAGGTCTCTGTGTTCTGACGTCTGATTCCGACACATGTAACTGAATACTCACAGAAACCTAACCCTAATCTAATGATCCTTATCCTAGCACTGACCTGCATGTAAACTTTTCAGAATATAGAGATGTTGGAAGAAGGAACAGTTGACCATCCCACCCTATCTACTGTCCAAACCATAAGCTTTTGGGACTACTTCTGATTGCAGGTGCTGCAGCACTTTGCCCAAAAAAGGAATGCATGACTGCCTGAAAGTAGCATATATTTTACCCAAAAATAGCAATTTTCTTTCCGAATGGGGGTGAAGAACAGCCACCCCCCCCCCTCGTCCCCCTTCATACATCTATGGTCCAGATTTCAAATGTTTGTCTGAAATTTTGAGCAAAGTTACAATGCATCAATGGAGATTTCTCAATGTAAAACTGCATTGCTTCCCTGAAAACTGATGAGAAAGCAATGCCAGTTTTTTTTCTTTTTCTTCATGGGGTGGGGACATTTTCCCCACCATGGGTTTACATAGAAATGAGGCTTAGTCTACTGGTCTTCATTTGCCGGTACTTCAAGAGTAGCTTTTACACTGATTTGCAGTCCATAAGCGCTAAGGAACTTAAAAACTTTGAAAAAAAAGCTATAAAACAAAAGACAATAAAACTTTACAACTTTGTGTGTGAGAAAAGGATTAACAAAAGATCAAGGAATGAACCAGAATGTGAGGAAAGATGTAATCAATTCTTTATTAACTTAGCTTGAAGTTTCTTCACCTGGATTGATGAGTCTTTCAATTCTCCTTTCGCTCATATTGGCCAACTCATGGACACCAATAGCAAGGTAGTCCAAAACCTATAAAAAAAAATACAGGGAAATAATGCACTGTTTAGTGTTGTACGGATATTGCAAGTAGTGGATATTATCGATACCAATATTTCGGTTCTCAATACTGGCCAATACTGACCAGATACCGATATCTCGGAAATAAGCATTCCGTAACTAACCTTAGGTTAAGGGACACCACAATGAAGTGCTGTTTTATCTTGATGAGGTAAAATATTGGGACCTGCTGTAAAAAATACTTAAACAGTGTCCCATTTTCATGACGTATGGGATGATTAATATCGGTTAGGTAATATCAGTCTTTAAGGTAAATTTTACCAATACCAATATGGGATGAAAATGGGGAATATCGGCCGATACTCATGGTGAATACCGATATTCGTTCCAACACTAGCACTGTTTCGTTTCGTTTCGTTTGTTTTTTCGCTTTACATATATATAACAAAATAAAGAATATGACTTTTACATAGGAATTTATGTACATACATAAGCGAAAGGAAGTACACAAAAACCCCAGGGGGCTTGAAAACGTGCACTCCCTATAAAGAAAGAGAAAAGCAAAACAAGCAAACAAACAAACTGCTTCAACAGTAGCAAAAAAAAAACAAGTGATCAAAAACAGAAAACAAAAATGGTCAAAAGAAGAGAAAGGACTACCCCACGAGAAACCCATCCACCCCACCCCTCCTACCCCCACTACCCCAGCGAGAAACCCAACCCCATCCACACACACACCCCCCCAGCCACGTCGACGGAGAAGATGATGCTAGAGACAATTAAGAGAAGAAAAACGTGATAATCAGAAGTCTACTGAATGAACTCAGTTAAGTACCAGTGAAGTACCTGTTAGAATTATTCATCCCAAAAGGAAAGACCAGTCATCATGAAACACGCTATTATTAGTGTACACAAAAGATTTTAGGGATAACGTTCAAGGTAAAGATACGGGTTAGGATGGGATGGAGATTGGGGTGAGAAGCATAAAATCTAAGGTACCAGACCTGTGAACAACCTATGGCAATAGCCTCCAATGCTGTGGCCTAATATATTTGCATTTTACCATCACAAGCAAAGTGATCCATTAGATTCAGGAATTTCATGACTAAGAAACTTACATTCGAAAAAATTTTGGGTTCAAATATAGCAGTATTTGCTTTTAGGCCTTTCATGCCCTCCTTTATAAAATAATTACTAAAAAAAATGCATAAATTGAGAATAACTCCATACTATTTTGAAAATATTTTTATGGAGAATTGCTATCTGCACTTTCATTATAATTCAGCAAAGCCTGCACTACTACATCACGTCTGCAAACCTTTGAAATCTTTGACAAATCTGCCAAATCTTGGAGAGTACAAAATTGTAAGACAGTTGCCAGGCCTTTAGGGCATGGTATGGTGCATACATGTTGCTCACCTTAGCAGGATACTCCCCATGAAAGTTTCCAGCAGAAAGGATTTCATTCTGTTCTGTAAAAACAATCTGATAGACTTGTTAAGGGAAATTACTAGATAGCAGCATAATGATTTTACCAAATGATTGTTGAATGTTTGCCATTCTGAAATCACTAAGGGTTTTGAAACTGTACAAGTAAGTTGGGTGGTGTGTCTGTACATTGGAAATAGCATTTTCCATATATTTGGTTAAATATTACAAAAGTCCTCCATTGAAGCCATGCTGTGCACAATTCAAGCATGCATACTACTTCTGTTCAATGAAGTACTGTAGTACAATACACAGGCTTGATTGTACCATCAGGCCTAGTGTTAACTGTTATCAAAATGAATATAGTCTGCAACCATCATAAAATTGATATGTGCCCTCAGCCCTGTTACCAAGAACAACCACTTTCATGTTATTTTTGTTTTCACAATGCCTTCTGCCACTCCTGGCAAGTAAACATTATTTCTTCAGTATAATCACTCAAATGGCTGTATAACTACGGTTTATCTTCCAAACCTTTTGGAATGTTTGTTATTCATGTCAGACTTTTATGAAATAATAATGAATATTCATCAGGAGAAAAACTCATGGTGCATCAACACATTAGGCACAGTGCAAAAGGAAGTCAAAAGTCATCAAAGAAGGTTATGAATAAGAGGGTTTTCAGAGTAAAACTGAAAACTGAGAGGGATCGTAAGACTTCTATGTGGTCTGGAAGATGATTTCAAAGATATGGCAGCCAAAAGAGAAAAAAAAGAACAATGACCCCAGGATCGTAGAATGTTTTGCGAGTGAAATTTGAAATGAACACACCACATGTTACTTCTGTTTGTGAAATGTGAAATCTTGCACAGCTGTGTTTTGCACTGAAGCCTTCTGCATACTAGCATATTTACTCTCACACCCGCAATTTTATGTAATCTACTTAATCTTTCCTAGGCATTTTACTATTGTGATAAAATTTGAAATGAAATGAGTGGGTAAGTAAATGCAATTGAGAAGAGTACAGTATCTCATATTTGCACATATAAAATCCCTAGTGCTCATAAACTGAACAAATTTGCTTGAGCTGTTCGCTAGATGTATTTCCAATCAGTACATATTCTCTGAATTGCAGGAGTAAGAAATTTTCTTGGGGGTGGGGGGCAAACTATTAAGCCACGATGCCTTGCACAATATTGTTCCTATGACTAGTGGTTAGATGGCCCAATAAAAAAAAAAACATTTTGTGAGATGGAAGGAATAATACTGCCTTCCATAATACCATAAACATCCCTTATATGTTATCTTTTATGAATGGATCAAGACCATGATTTGCAAAGTTTCTTTGGGGAGGGGGGGGGGAGAGATGCCCAGTTATGTCCCTATGGCAAGCTGCTTTACTGTGTTCTCTTATCACTAAATCTTGAGCTGCTGCATGTTTAGCTTTGTTTGCATGACTTGCTCCTTTTATACACGAATGAGTCAAAAAATCATGGGCATACAAATGCAACTGGTTACAATAAATTCACCTTGCAAAGCTATCCCAGAGGTGTATGTTTAAACTCAATTGCTGAAATTTACACTTGAAGTCACTTTGAAATATGACATTTTTAATTTTGTGTTCTAAGTCTGAGGACATTTATTCCTATGTGATTATATAAACTTACACTTGAAGGATACAGGGTTATCTGTGGCACTGTTCATCTCTGTTGTAATGATACCTCTCACGAAGTCAATTGTATCATGGACAACTCCATGTACCTATCAAAGAAAAAAGTGCTACTGTAGACTTTATTCAAATCATTCACAAAAGTGTCATGAAAGTCGGGTATTAAAACATGAAATGGACTTGACACTTTCTTTCAAGAACAACTTATTATAACTTCTGTTCAAAGAATTCTAAAACCTTGTTACAATGTTTCTTGCTTTAATACTACAACAGCAAATACCATCCTCCTTGAATATTGAAATTTATTTTCCAAACACCAACTTTTAAATAAGAACTCATTTTGTAAGCCATGGGTGCCCACCAGATTCCTGGAAAACTGCCACAGAAAAATTCCCACCTGGACAATTTCCCATGAAAACTCCCTCCTGGAGGATTCCCCACCCTTCCCCCTTCCCCCTTCCCCCTTCCCCCTTCCCCCTTCCCCCTTCCCCCTTCCCCCTTCCCCCTTCCCCCTTCCTCCTTCCCCCTTCCTCCTTCCCCCTTCCTCCTTCCTCCTTCCCCCTTCCCCCTTCCCCCTTCCCCCTTCCCCTTTCCCCTTCCCCTTTCCCCTTCCCCCTCCCCCTTCCCCCTGCCCCTTCCCCCTTCCCCCTCCCCATTCCCCCTTCCCCCTTCCCCCTTCCCCCTTCCCCCATCCCCCTTCCCCCTTCCCCCTTCCCCCTTCCCCCTTCCCCCTTCCCCCTTCCCTGCACACAATTCCTAACCCACATAATTCCCATCCTGTACAATTCTCACCACGGATAATTCCCATCCTGGACCAAGTTCCATTCTAGACAATTCTAAATTTTCCTAGTAAAAGTTGTCAAAGGGAAAATTGTCATGCCTTGGAGTTTGCTAGATGGGAATTGCACTGGAGGAAGTCCACAGGGAAGTTGTCAGGGTCAGTCATAACCCAACACATACATCACCACAGTCCACCGGTCTATCGCAGACTGATTCCCAACAGTCTTAGAGTGTATTTGTATTACTTGTACAAATACTACGTATGTAGGCTATCAGTATTATGGCTGCCAATTTGGAATGGTATATGTCAGAAGCCTTTACATGTACATATTCCCCCTTCCCCAAAGATTCACATCCGGTACTATTAAGAGACCCCCCCCCTTCTCAAAACCCTGAGAAATTGTGTCATGATACCATCCACTGAAAGAAAACAAAGTGACCATAGAATAAAAATTGAGATTTCTTCCAACCTGAGGGCAGCATCGAAGAGTATAGGCATCCTGGACCTTCCCACAAAATCGATGACTTTGGGAAATTTCTGAAGGATGGGTCTGAGAATGCAATAAAGCTCGTAGTCTCCATGCAACCTCTCTTTGACCTCTGTGAGGGCGAATGTTGTGCACAGCTGAAAAACAGTTATCACAAACAAAATCACGAGAAGTGTATCATCAGCTTTCTCTTTTCAACTGTCTGTCTATCTGTCTGTCTCAAATTGACTCACTCTGGCTGCTTAATTTGTAAATGAAATTTTAAAAATATGTTTTACTTTGGCCTCCTAACTTTTCTGCTAAATGCTGTATTTGCATTAAATGCTATGGCTAATGCCAAAAGATTGATAACAAAGCCAAGTTGTGTGTAAACTAAAATTTTCAGTTTCAACAAAAACCTCACCACTCTCAAAAGCAGTAGTTGTTCCTTTCAAAACTTCTAACGTGAGGGCCGCTATAACATCTGCTTGTCTTGCAATATTACCAGCTCGTTCAACAGCTAAAAAGAGAAAAGGAGCTTTCAAGAATTTCAGTTCAAGAAAGAAGTCCAATCTATGTAGAGTATGAACCAACAGTGAAATTCAAATTCTTTCGATATATTCCAAAACATAAAATGTGATTTTTGAAACTGAGGGCACTTGGCAAGACAGACTTTCTTACTTGGATCATTTAAATAGGCTTACATGAACTATGCATGGACATTAGTGAAAGTCACTCTGTGAGACAAAAATATAAATGTACCTATGGTACCTGTAGGTACCAACTTTATTCTGAACTTTTACACTGAGAAACCTTCCACATTGTAGTTCTAACATCTTTATTAAATGGTAGCACATATGTATTTTATCTTCACATTGTACATACTGCAGTTAGTTAAGCTTAAATTATCTTTCTTAACCACACCACTTTGTGATCTTACCTTCAGCACCTAGGGCAGTTACAAGTTGAGTACCATTTATTAAAGCTAATCCCTGAAAAAATATAAAATCGTTGCCAGGATTAACTTTTCACAAAGACAAAATATGTCAAAGAATAGTCATCTACAGAATACCGAACAAGTGTTATTATGATTGATTATTTCACAACACCTCATAGGCATAGGAAGTGGGGGAGGGGGGCTACAGCTCCCAGTCAAAAATGTGGTCGGGCAGAAATATGCTTCCACCTCCTCAATTCAAGGACCAAAGCCCCTTATTTGTTCCCTCTCTAAAAAATTAAAAAATTTGCAGTAATTTTCCTGAAAATTTGTCCAACATATTGTACCAAATTGAATCTAAGGGCCCTCAAATATTCAAAAATTTCCAATGAAGATAAAACAATTTTCTTTCACCCCTCCCCGGGGGTCCAGAACAATGTTCAGCCCTCTTACTCCTCCATCACAGCTTCCTACACCTATGTAACACCTGATATTCATACCACTTATCTGTGTTTAGCTCAAAGTCAAAGGTGGTCTGTGAAACACTGTAGGTACCATAGAAGGGATATATGGGGTAAACTCAGAAATTTTTCATGGGGTAAGAAGTGGTTCTTCAGGACAAAATGTTGAGTATAACGATATTAAATTTCAAGACTTTGGAGACTAAGAAGTCAATAACCAAAACGTATTTCCTTTTTCCTCTTATAACAAAGAGGAGACTCACCTCTTTTGGAAGTAATTTCAAAGGTTCAAGTCCATAGCTTTTCAGAATCTCAAGTAGAAAAATAAAGAAGAGGATGGCTATAAGATATCTAAATATTTCAAAACTGATGCATACCAAAAAACAAACAAAAAATGCAATGCAGCAAGCATCACTCATATCATGGAAGGAGGAGGCAGTACTTCCATCCTCCCATGTAGGCACATAAAACATTAATGACATTCTGAATTTTCCTAAGTATTCAATGAGGCATCTTATAAAATAAAATGCATGCAGAGAGAGGAAGTCCTGTAAAATACAAGTGCAAATTTTAGGTCTAGAATAGAATTTGTTTGAAAAAAAAGGAACAATGCAATTTGTAGCAATTTCAAATGACTGACACAGTAAGACTAACATAGTATGTAGTTTAAAATGCTTGAAGTTGCACGATTGTTATTAGGACGGGCAACTGTAGGCCAACTTTCATAAACTGTTAAAATTTGGAAATAATACTTTCTTATACAATTTTTTTTCTTAAACTGTTAAAATCTGGAAAAAACACTTTCTTATAGAAAAATTTTGGCTTGGTTTAAGTGTCTAAATCAGCCAATTATCCAATAAGAGAAACATAACAAATGAGCCCACAACTTCACAACTAATTCCTTCAAATTGCTTCATGCTTACTAGATTTGATGAACAGTATTTTTTTTTTCTAGTGTTCATCGTATGTAACATAAACTAAATCTTTGCTCAAATAAATTTTGATAGTGACGTATCTAAATATGAAAAGTAAATTGAATTAAAATATTTTTTGTGGGTTGACATCCTGGGTATTTGATTTCAGTCTCTTGCACAAACAAATACTGCTTCATACTTGAGGGTTGCTGCCACTTCAAAACTTTGAAAGATGCAATGCTTCAGACACTACCCTAAGTATTAGAATACTTTGATACGCCAGCTTAAAGCATGAAGACTTGAACGGATTGATAAGGGACTTCCGTCTTCCTAGACGACGTGACTGAATGCATCAATCAGTGCATGTAAAGTGCATTTTGCTTTTTTTAATCACTGCATGTCAACGAATTTAGCTAAACTGGGTTGGGAGGTAACCTCTACCCCTCCAAGCATTCCCACTCATGCTTCTGATGTCCTAGAGGTTGCAAAACAGTAGACAAGAGCCATTTTCTCCACCAAGGGACTGAAGGGCCCCCTCTCATTGGCTACAAGTTTGCTCATTTCCCCCCCCCCCCTCCCCTGTTGCATATGCTCTACACTGTCTACACTGTCAAGCCCTGCTTTCCTTGACTGCTATTGTTTAGATAAAAACAACAGATGTCAAAAAGCAGTTATACTTAACCAGTTGGGTGGAAACATTTCTTGTGAATCTTGGAAGATCCTTTGATTGGAAACTGGTACTTGGAGGTAAATATGATTTTTTTTTTTCATTAAAATATGTTGAAATTTTGGGACATTTGACATGCCTCTGGGTAAAAAAAAACACTTTTGCATGGCCTGATCATCAGATGGTCAATTGACCTCCTCTTTTTCCCAAAAATTCCAATGAAACTGGAATTGGATGGGAATTCTTTTCACAAAAGTGCACATACAAGTTTCATCTTGGCTATTTTAACACAGATTTTATGCTTCATGAAAGATCTCAGTCATACTACCATTAAAGACAGATTTGCATCACCCCAAGTATGACTTTTAGTTGGGGGTAAGCACAAGTCTCAGTTGGTGAAAACTGATTGACATCAGAGTTACAAAATTCTAAAGATGCAGAGCAGCTCATATTACACAGCATGCACAGAGAATGTTTTGATTACACATAGGGTGTTTTATGCTCACCAGAATGTGGCCTTGAGCAGTGAACTATGTTTGTGTCTGCACAAGGAGAAGCAGTAAAGACAATTATGGGGAGGGCATACCACCAAGTAAAAGTCATACTTGGGGTGATGCAAATCCCTCTTTAAAGAAAAAATGAAGGATAAAGAAAGAAATGTATGTAACAGAAACACATGAGAAAATGTCCTTCAGTAGGCAAAAAGGAAAAGTCCTGCATATTCTTACCACTTGGGCATCACCCCAGCCACTCTTTGGACTCCACATTTTACCCTCTCCCATTAACCCTAAGGCTAAGTGGGCAAGGGGTGCCAGATCTCCACTTGCTGCAACTGTGCCTTTCTGTGGCACCCATGAAAGGCATGAAGCTGTGTGAATTTGAAGAACAACAACGTTATCTGAGTCTCCCTGATGATCATGTGCCTTATTTAAGTTCTGAAACATCATGGAAAATAAGGGGAAATATGTACCATGTTGATGCATTAAAATAAGTTCGGGACAGTTTCCCTTTAAAGTGGAAATTACAAGTTTTAACAATTTTTCTGTTCAATTTATTAATATGCAATGAAACCTTTCATTGGTAAAATGCCAATGCACTCAGCTTCACCTTTTCAGCTAAGCTCACATTTACTTATTTAGTAGACACTTTACATACATGCTACAGCATATTTAACACACTTAACTGGCAACCAGCACAAAAGTACACTCAGTTCGATGATTATCAGACAAAGTGAGACATAGGAACGTACCAGATTTGTAAAAAAAAATATCCTACACATACAGCATGGTATCTCAAATTTGTTATGTATGTCCAGTTTTTAAGAGAAAAATGCAGTCACACTGCAATCAGAATTAATATACCCCATCATCCTAAGTCATGAATGGCTTGTTTTGATCATGTTACAATAGTTTTGTTACTGCATTTTTAATTCATGGAGAATATACTCCATCTTTACCTTTTATTTGTAATGGTTATGATAAAAACATCTTTAGAGGTATTTGTAAGGCAAATAAGAGAAAATCTGCCAGAGTTTGCTGATTTTCAAATCAATTTTGGCATGGCTACCTATTAACTTTTTAAGTAAACGAAAAATCTACAAGGTAAACAAAATTAGGGTAGGCCTAGGCTTCGGGAAACATGATCTACTGACTGCTCTAAAAAGCTGTTTTTCAAACACCACCGTTCTATTGTCCAAGTGGGGTATATCATATATTACCAACCCCATCACCTAAGAATGTTGCAAATGCATGCAGTGGTGGTGCCAGATGGGTGACAGGAGGGCCATGCCCCCCCCCCCCCCCAAGTTGAGGAAGGCAACTGGCCTCCCATTGAGGAAATTTTCCAGTTTCGTCAGGGAGCTGTTATGTACATGATAAAATATGTAGTCCCCGACAACGGCCAGTCACCCCAATGATTTACTTAACTTTGGTCTAAATTAGGGCAAATTCTTTAATAAAAACCCCATATTTTCCAATTTTCTTCCTTAAAAACGTTTTTTTATATGTCACTGCTTTTGCCTGATGTGTATACACCCACAGGGAAAACAAGGAAATAATAGCTGACCATTTTCAGGGAGGCAGTTTGACATGCATATTAATTATGTATGCCAAGCCTGACCTACTAGCTGCCAATCCCAGCCCCCACCTCAAACTGCCTTATTGAACTGTATCACAAGTGAACCTACATGCACAAGAGTACGTATGCAGAGTGTATGAGTCCTATCACAGCAAATGGATGTATAAACTATTTACTCCAATGTCCCTATGGCAAGGCACCAGTTTGACCTCTGTGACTTCATGACTGTTTCAGCAATATTCAAGGAACATGAACTTGAGCTTTTAAAGTAGAGTTCAGAGATAGATGAGGTTTAATGGCTCAGTTTCTGACCAACTGGTTTAAGTCTGGCTGGCCATGGCCTTTTTTCCAGTTGTGGATCAATGGCTTGTTTTCCCTACTCCATTGCTTATTCTGAGCTCCAAGCATAATGGCAGTTGGTTCCATTTTTAAAGTCTTTGGTATAACCCGGCCAGGAGTCAAAGCCCAGACCTTCTTGCTGCAAGATGGATGCTCTAACCACTTGACTATACAGTTGGTCGGCAGATTTTGAAGTAGGGGCAACTGCTAACATGAGAGGCATAAATTTAAGGGCAGGGCTCAAAATAAGCTTGAAAAAGGGCACAGCCAAAACGAGCAAATTGGCTGTCTTTCTATGTTATTTCATAGGACATTGACTGAGGGACACCATAGCCATCAGTAAGGGCCCTACAGCCACGGCTGTCAGTGCTGCCAGTTATTTCAAGCCCTGTGAGGGTGGGTAATATTCCATAAACATCATTTATACCATTGATCATTTCCAAAATGGAAGAGATAACCTCTTTCTTACCATTAAAGGCTGCAATAAGCTTTTGTAGAGTTCCAGGTGAAATTCCACTGTAACCTTTGGCCAGGACATTTATCCTCAATGCAAGAAGTTTACGGGTGTGCTCTGGGGTCAATGGTTCCCCAACTCCTGCAGAATGTGACCTAATCAAATTTTCTTGAAGAACCCTAGCAAGTTGAAGAAAAGAGAAAAGAAGCAATTTAAAAGTGGATAGCAAAGTAAATTTAAAGGAAAAAAGCTTGAAGATAAAGAATTTTTGCATCACAGCAGTTTAGGTGAAAATAGGTCATGAATAAAAATCTCGCACCAGAGGAATAGCTCACAAGCTTCACATCTGCAGAAGTAGGGTTCATCATGACAAAAGCTTGCAGAATACAAGTTTATTATCTCCTTTGCCATTGTTGTTTTGGATGATCAAATTTCATTAGGCTTTAAATAAATTAATTAAATGAATTCTTATCTCTCTTAAGCCGATTATCTTCCTCTAGAACAGCTCTACACAGAAAAGCAGTACCAGCAGTTGCCATAGTGATAATCTTCTATCGATCGTGCATGAGTATAAATGTTCTGCTGAAAACCTGATCAAAGGCCCACATATCGGGAATTTAGAAGTGTGCGTTTCTGTAAGGGGCCTTTTCATGGCATGTACCTTTTTATCCCAATTCATAAATGGCTTTTTTAAATCATGTGACAAGTTTCTGACTGAAATTTTAAATTTATGCAAAATAATCCCTTTGTTAATCTTGAAAATGCCACCTTTATGTTCTGAAATGTTATGAAAGATGCTTGCAATAGAAATAAGAGATAGAGATTTGTAATATTTAGTTTATGTGTCAACGCAAGTTTAGAGGGACTACTTATTCCCTTTAATGGAGTTAGCGACATCACATGTAGCAGAGAAGATACTTTATGAAACCCTAACTCATACTGGGGTGAACAGAAAGCCCAGAGGAAAATAAATAGGCCAAAGATCCTGAAGTGAATGGGATAGGTGGGTTATATTCACTTCAATCTGGGGTTAGCTCACACCAGGTATAAACCGTGTAGCAGTTGTCTTATTATATTCAGAGCTTTTGAAAATACCACGAAGGAGAATTTAGAAAATTCTTTATCAGTATTATGTTAGTATATCTTCATATCCTCACTTTACTGTAACATTCTGAGATACAGCTGCTTGAACAGCCAGCACTCGATCCCTCCTTCAACATAAAGGTTCCTGGTGCCAGCAACATTTCATATGATTTCACTTGCCAGTCACAGATTTACCAGATTTTGTAAGTTGCCATGTGCAGCCCTTGCAATCCCTTGACCACAATGCAAACTTGTCTGCTGGTGAAATTTATAAACAGTCAAGAGTTTCTGTGGTAACGTTGGGCGGGAAGGGGGGGGGGTTGTCAATTCCTGCTAGAACTTATGCATGATAAAACAGAATTAGCTACACAAGCAAAATACCAAATTAAACAATACAGCTTTCCAACTTTCATCATGTTGTTCATTTTTTTTAAAGCAAAAGTTAAGTTAAAGCAAAGTTAACTTATAATTCAAAGTTTCTCCGTATTAAGTACATCACTTGTCTAGACTAAGACTCTCAGCTGGCACACAGCTTGCACATGAGCTGAATAACCAATCGTATGTGGTACATCTGCTTTTTACATCAATTGAAAAACTGAATGCTATTCATAAGGACAAATGTGTTATCTATATCCTGAATTATAGCTGACTGTGTTAATTCTGGTCTAGACATTTTGCCAATTAGCTCTACAATATCAAAAAAATTATGCTTGGAACATTAAGTCCATTTTCCAGTGACTTTGTTTGGAAGAACTTCTCTTCATGTCTTCAAAGGCCACACTCTTTACATATATTCTATAGGTCATCCAAAGTGCAAGGTAATTTCCTAGGTTGAACACTTTTGAAGGACGAAAGAACTACAAGTAAGTCTGAAATTTTTTATTGACCTGAAAACAATGGTAAACCTTGCTTCTCAAGTAGCAGCCAGTGGGCCATTTACAGCCCATGACATGCACTTGAGTGGCCAGCGGAAGATTTGAGGGGACCAAAATTTTCATATGAAAACAAGCTGTTTAATGGCATCCTGGCTACTCAATCAATTTTAATGCAGAAGTCAAGTAAAAGTGGCCCTTCGCCCAAAACAGTTGATGCCCCTGGCTAGACCCATCATCCTGGATGTGCAGACACAGAGTTATTGTGGAAAATCAACATGTTTTGAATGGCTGTAACTTTATTTATAAATTATTCCCCAAAAATATATAGATGGCAACGAAAGGAAGTTGAGCCATCAAATTGGTTATATCAAAATAAGAAAATTTTGGGCTTGAGAGGAAAATTGAGTAAACTGTCTGGGCAGTCATGTTCTTTAGTTGCAATAATGACACCACCAGCTGGGCCTTAAATAAGAGTTTGCTGTGTCTGCTGAGTTCTTATCGAGCAGACAGGTAGTCTGGGGACACGTGTCGAGTCACTTGACCCCCCTGCTAACAACCCTTGTGATGCCACTGCCTAGAGGGGGTGTCTAAGGGTATAGTGGAAGTCACCCTACCCTTTAAGAAGATTCTATCTATTCAGGGTCCTAGATGCCAAATGGTACAATAATTTCACCTTTTCTCCAACAACTGTACTCTATTTCTCTGTTTTTTGTAATAAAAACTCATGACTGAAGTATTTGGGAGTTAACATATGCTCCCCCTCCCCCCCCCCCCCTTATGATTCCACCGGCCTACATCACAAACAATATTAAACAAATGAGCATCCTACAGAATCAAGGGGCAACAATGTTACTAATGATGCAATCAAACACCCTGAAGCTGATTATCACATCACTTGATGAGAAACATTTGTTCAATGTTACATAACTTTGTCTTCACCTAGCTGAGAAAAAAACAGCCTGAAAAACAGCCTGGTATTGCACACAGATAATCTGTATCAGATACTGTTCGTAGCCTTGGGCAAGGTTACGTGACTCATCTTCAGAGCCCCAACTTTTGGCCAAGGTCCAGTAGCAACTCCACTTTCCTTAGAGTCGCAAGTCCTACAATATTTTCAGCTCTGTCACAAACATGCACAAAACACCATGTTTTTGTGTACTTAAAGATCTACATTTATGCTCTTGTAAAGCTTTTAGTGAAATATCGCACATAACAGAATTTTTTAATAGCCTAAGTCTTCCTACAATCACTTTTTCCCCCTTCAGTTCACAGAGACAATACTTGACATGCACAATTCAGCACCCTCGTCCTTCAAAGGACTTAGGAGTAAAACAAACACACAATATCTGAAGTTGATGTACCTGAAAGAATAATTAACATTTCAGAGAAATCCATGCAATATTTTAGGCCATATTTATGGAAATTTTGCTGTAACCTATAGGCACTTCTTAGCAATGAGTAACTTGTGCATAAGTCTGTTTGCATGCGAGACAACTGGAATCAACGAAAGGGTATCTATTCCCAGCTTCTAAAACATACTTAATTCCCTGAGCAGCTACGTATTCAGCTAAAATTATCTCACAGGCAGTGTGAAGAACTCACTGGATCACAATCTTGTTAGAAAATTTACATGTCAATCTGCATTTTTCAATTTTCAAAACAAAAACTAAAGGTCTCAATGGATTCCATCATGTACTGGTATATATGTTCCTTTTATACTTAATTTAAATGTTCTCTTGGAGACCTGCATTGGCAAACACAGCTGATAAATATTTCATGCATGCACTCACTTTTCAAAATGGCAAATTGTTCATTTTCATACTCACTTCAACTTTTCTGGAGAAATGACCACTTTAGCAAAATTTCCAAAACCAGTTGAGATACCATATACCACTGTTCATCAAAATAAAACAAAAATGTTAAGGGATGTAGGAAAAGGCATCAATCAGGCGGTTAGGGAGACCACCATCTTTCACTTTTGTGGGGTTGCGGACTAATGCACACATACTGTGACAATTTTCTTGATGTTCAGGTATGCCCACCCCCCATCCAGACCTCCCTTTCCCTGGGACAATTTGATATTCTCTAGGTTTTTTAGCCATACAGGTCACCATTCATAGGTTTTTGCATTCATAGGTCATTTATCTAAGGTTTGGTATTCATAATAAAAGAAAGGGTTCGCTATTCATAAGGTGCATAATTCATGATAGAAAAATGGGTTTGTTATTCATAATAGAAAAATGGGTTTGTTATAGAAAAATGGGTTTGTTATTCATAATAGAAAAATAGGTTCAATATTAATAATGGGGAAGGGTTTGTTATTCATAATAGGAAAAAGCATTTGTAATTCAAAATAAAAAGGGTTTGTTCTCCATAATAAAATATATGGTTCATCATTAGTAATTAACACACAAGTTTCAGGGGGATCAAGGGTTTTTGAGGTGGGCTTCCAGAAAAGCAAAATGTTTCTTTATTTTATGGGCTAAATTGGGCTTTCTATTGCCATTGTGAATAGCGACTTCTTTTCTTATATGAATATGGAACTCTTTTTCCTATTATGAACAACAAACCTTTTCCCCATTATGAATAGGGAACCCTTTTTCCCCATGCCATGAATATGTCCATAAGCCTACAATCCCGAGTAGTCCCCCACAGCCTGGGAAAGTCTTATTAGTGATGGTCAGTAACTTTCACATTCTGTGGTTTTAGTCCAGCCAGTTGTATCTTCACAACCATGCTCAATCCGGACATACTGTATGATCCGGCCAAGCCCTAGTAGCCACTGGAACTACTAGTTAAGCACCACAAGTCATTATTCACTTGAGTGAACATTGTGCTGATAGAGCTGGAGTTCTGTTACCTTGTTATGATGCAAGCCTGATTAACTGTGGTCAGCTTCTACAAGAATTTGGACTAAAATTTTAGTACGATTTTCATGTCATGCCATTCAAATATTGAACCTTTTTGCCATTAAGAATAGCAAACCCTTTCTGGCATTATGACCAGCATACCTTCTCTGCCATTATGGAAAGCAAACCTCTTTTGCCATTATGAATAGCAAACCCTTGGTAAATATGGATAGTGAACCTTATGACTAGTAAACCCTTTTTTATCTTTCTTTTTATGAATTACAAACCTAATGAACAATGAACCTTATTTTTGTAGAAAAGCGCATTATGAATAAAGACCCTTATGACTAAAAAGCCTTATGAATAGCAGGTAGACCCCCTTCCCAGAATTGACCCTCATGGGCTACAATCAGTATGAAAACTTTTAAAGGCCACACGAGAATTTAGTGAAATTCATCATTTTCATCTCTTGTTAAAAAAAATGACTTTATGAGGTGTGTGGGCTTAAAGTCCATTTATAATTCATAACTGAAGCAGATATGGTTCTGACATAGACCATGTCTGGCCCAGATAAGCCTGAGCCCTATAATATTTTATAGGGACCATATAATATTTTATAGGGACCACATCTGGTCCAGATGAAGTCTGAGCCAGATAAAATCATATCTGGTCCATATGTGGCATCTGTAGAGTTCTCTGGCCCACATCTGCCCAATTTTTTTATCTGGCCAGATATAAATTCCAGATCTCGTGGAGATATGGGCCAGATATCCAATCCATATCTGGCCCATATATGGAATTTTGTATCTGGCCCATATGGGATAAATATGGTATATCTTTGTAAAAACCAGATAATATACTGCTTTATATGGGATAAATATGCTTAGCTTTATATTCACCAGATATGGCATTACTTTATATGGTATTCATGTGGAATAGCTTTATATAAAACAGATATGGAATTGCCCCCTCCCCTTTGGAAAATTTTTATTTGAGGGTCCTTAGATGCAATTTGGTGCAATATTTGAACAAATCACAGTATATGGAAAATTACTGCAAATTTTTGACATTTTTTACAAAGGGAACAAAGGAAGTTTGTTCTTAAACTGAGAATGGGGCAAAAGCATACTTCTGCCCACCACATTTTTGACTGGGGACTTTAGTCCCCCCCCCCCACTTCCTAAGCCCTTGAGAAGAACACACTACCATTCCCTTTGATGGGGAGGTTTGTACCATGGTATAACCATCAAACTGATTGTAAGTGTAAGAAGGGTAGGCGGTGCCACTATCTGACGTTACACTCAGTCGGTGAACCATGCACATTTTTAGGAAAGGCCCGAAATCATCATTCGTGATTTCATGCGAAAGATTTACTGGCTTTTTAACTTGCCGTGTGTGAATATTTTGGAAGGTTGGTTCTTATGACCAAACTAGACCGGTTTCTGTTGTCTCGCGCATATTTGATATGGCAGCAACTTCATCAGTAGCGAGCCGTCATTCGCGGCATGAGTTTTAAATATTCTTGCTTTCAGTAGAGCAATAAAAGAGTATCTAATCGTACCTCTCTATTTCCGACATTCTCAAACCTTGATTTACAAGGCAATCTTTTAGATTTTCGCCTTCTGGTAGGCAGGGTGAGATTTCGGAGAAGAAATGTAGACAAAGATAGGCCGTTGTTTATAAGGAAACTGCTTTTTGAGTCACTCGGGTGAGGAGGGTTTGTCATTTAGCATAAACCGTGATTGGTGGCGCTGTTGTTTTCCTCCGTGTGAGTTTAACTCTGATTTGAGCACTGCGTGTGATGAGAATTTATGCTTTCAGTTTTGCAGTATTAAGTAGCGAATTTTCATCCTTTGTTATCCTTTTGAGGGATGAGAGGATTTTTCTTCGTACTACGTATCTCGGGGGTTGCTTGGTAGGCCTGTGCCAGTGTTCCCATAGCTCTCCAGCCTTGAATTAACAAGGCAGTCTTTTAGATTTTAGCCTTCTTGTAGGCATTGAGAGGTTTTCGGGAAACTAGTCTAAATAATTGCAGACCAGTCTTGACAACACAATAAAATGCTTCAAGTTACTCAGTTCAGAGGGTTTATTGCTGTAGCATATTCTACGTCGGTCGTGGCACTGTTATTTTCCCCACGTGAGTGATTCCTCACAAGCAGTCCGTTGAGAAATTGCATTTGATTTTGCATATCGTAGCGAATTTCCTTTTTAAACTCTTTTTGAAGATTTGAGAGTATCGGTACGCAAGTTTGTTCTCGGGATTGTATTGTGTGTCATGACCCTTTCTATCACGCAATTATCTCATTTGATAGTTGTCTATCATAGAGGTTTTTGGTGTACTTAGGGGGTCTTTCGCCGTTCCTTTGGGTTATGGGCGTTTAAGCGACTACGTATAGTCTACACTTTCCTTGGAAGGCTATGAGATCTTAACATGTTCTTAAAATAATTTTTGTAAATCGGGTGAACATGCACCTTTTATTAGACGGGTCTGTAGGTTTTTCTCTGTAAGCTCTGGACAGTTTTTGTCAGGTATAAACAGTTGCTTGTTAGGTGAATAGTCTTTGTAGACTGGGTGGCAACTCATTGTTAACTGATTGTTAAGTATAGTACCATTTGTTAATAAGATCCGGTAGAAGGACAGGGTAATAATTTCAATGGCTATTACAATATTAGTTCAAAAGTAGTTGTACTAGTGTCAAGAGCTGTTTCAGAATTTGGAAAAGTTCCAAATGGTATAAAAGGTGAGTTCAAAATATGTATCATATCCTTAAATACCAAAGTTTAAGCTAAGCTGCCATATATCTTTGTAGGAACTCATGACACCTGCTCTGTTATCTAGACCACACAGAAATGATGAAAAGGAACTTTTCAGGTATGTATTCACCAGCTGGATATCAAATCTCACCTCTGTGGGGAAATGTTGTGATGGGAAGGGTTCACTAGACCCAAGATCCTAATGCTAAACTTGATCGATCCTAACCCTAATGATAATCCTAACCCAAACCCTAATCCTACCTGAGGCTAATCCTTATCTTAATCCTAAACCCAATACTGTATATACAGTACCCAAATTCCAACCCGACCTGTAACCCGAAGTAGATTTTTGGACAAGAGGAACTTTGGTCCAGTGAACCTTCGATCTACAGGGCCTTTGGTCTAATGAGTATCTGACCCCCCATTGTGACTGTGGTACAAATGACTTTTCAAACCATTATCTATACAGAATCATAGGCAATTTAAAATGAGGGAGCTGGGTACCTTTATTTCCAAGAACTAAGGTTCTCTGAGAAAGAAATTCACTTCTTTCCAGCTCATGAGTAGATTGTTTACCAAAACTTACAAATTTTCCAATAATGCAGCATTCATAAATCTCGTACTGAGTAAATGTTTTTGGGAAGAAAATCCATTTCCAAAATTATTGGTGGGACTGGATGCTGTAATAATGGTAAGAACTGTTAAATATGTGCCCTGGTGATGCCATGACATACTGACATTTTTACAGCATCATGATAAGCTCTTCATACAATAAAACAGTAATAGTGTAAGGTTTAGGCTATATGAAAACAACATCTGTCACAAGACCAAGTGTGAAAGCAACTGAATCGTATAACAGATACTGACAATTACTAGATTTGTTCTCTTTGTCTATCCCATCCATCAATAAATCGAGGATGATACCATCCACATGAAAGCAGCAAAGTATCTACAAAGGACACAGAGTGCTCATTACCTCTATACAAGTTACTATAGTACTGTATATCATACACATTCATACACACACACATATGAGACAGACACACAAATTCCTAAAAATTTCTATTTTCAAAATTTATGACACTATACCTTTTTGTTCCTTTAATATTTTTTCCACAAGCTCTCTTGATTTTGCAACTCTATCCCAAGCTTTTGCGGTAAGCTGTGAATTAAGCCAAGGGGTAATATGATAGCAGTTAAGAATTATAGTAAATTTGTTGCATCATAGTGTACAATGTATTTGAAAGAGCAGCTACTGGCACAAAGTGGTCCGTCTACACAACACAAGTACCCAGCAAAATCTAGTTCTTTAATAACTAAAAGGGCAATAGTTTTAAAGGGTATAGTACCATTCTACCACTCTTCCCCCAGTAATTTCCTCTCTTTCTTTTTACAGTATTGTGTTCCCCTGTTCACCATACCCAACTTCATCCACCGGGGTGGCGCCAGGATTTGCCCGACAGAGGGGCCAAGCTCCCTGATGGAGGGAGGGCAGCAGCCCGAAGCCCTTTTTGGTGCACAAAGCGTGCCCAAAAATTTTTAGGTTTTTTTTACAAAAAATTGAAAATTTGGGAGTTTTATTGCAGAAAATTTGAAAAATTTGGATTTTTATGGAAGTAAATTGAAAATTTGGGGTTTTTGTAGGGAAAATTGGAAAATTTTGGGTCTTTATTGAAGAATCTGCCCTTCCTATGAGCAAAATCAAGCAGATCATCGGAGCGACTGAAGGTCGTTGGGACTTCATATTTTATCTTACGGATTAAGACTCCCCAACGGCTGACGAAACTGGAAAATTTCCACGACAGGGGGTCAGCCTTCCCCTACGGGTACCATGCCCCCCAGCCCCCTGCTGGCACCAACCCTGTTGTCCACCCTGACCCCATGCCCTTTCCATGATTCTCTCCCCTCACAAGTACTTCCATGGTGTGATCAGCAACCTGTACAACTTTGAAAAACATACAGCTTTGCTGTGAAATTGCTAAACAAGATCAACGTATCTTTACCTCTACAGTGAGAAAGGTGCCTTTCTCACTGTAAGAAATATGATACATTGGAATAAAAAATGGTTTCAGGCCTTTTACCGGCAACTTTTTCTTCCCCTCTCAGTGATATTCCAATACCCAATTAGCCATGCGATCTAACAAAAACTTAAATCTCATGACTGGTTCCTTGAAATATCCCTTAGAACCAAGTGGGTAAAATTTGGAATTTTTCAACTTAATTTTATTGCCTGGGCATTGTGTCATGTCCTATAAATATTGTGCCTGATGTGACAGGCTAAGTGATAACACTGTTAAGTCAACTTTTTTATCCTTCTTTATCGCATAGCATCATGCTGCTTCCCACCTTATGTAGAAGGCCCGGCCTTTGAGATAAGAATAAGAAATTTCAACATTCCTCCAATGAAACTGATCACCCTGGCATAAAGGTAAGGACCTTTCATGTTGTCACTGAAGAGTAAAACACACTGTTCTTTGTTGTCCCTAGCCATTTTACAGTTTGAAACCAGGTCATGAATTTCCCTTTGACTAACTATAAGAACGAAATCCATTGCAAGAGCTCAAAAGAAATACAAATTCTGTCAACTGGTCAGTTGGTCAAATAATAGACTGGTCACCACATCTCTTTTCAGAACTAGAGTCCTAAGTTTTTGCATACATTCAGTTTATGTTTCCTACCAGCGGGCCAGTTTACTTCATGAGAAAATTATCTTGTAGGAAGTGGACAATTTGGAAAGATATATTTTGTTAAAGGTCGTGTGACATGCCACCAAAAGAGCTGTTTCACTTGTCAGTTAAAGAATTAAGTCCGCCAATTACAGATCCGTTGGAATTATTTCAATATCTTTTACCGTTCTCAAAATATAGGTCTTTAAAGTTTGATGGTTTCTCAAGAAACTAATTTATGCAAAAATAATGATGTAGAGTGTTGCACAGTGTTATGATTTCTTTGTTAACCCTATATAAATTATCTCCTAATACCAATCATATAGATTACAGTTTGGTGAGTGATATCAATATTTTTCAAGGAAAAAATTTTAACTTTTATAATAAACCCCTCAGGGAATAACAATGCTACCAGTGTCCTTGAAATTAAGGTTGAAAAAACAAAGGCTAACATGTGCCATACATAGTATGTCCCTCTTTCGATGTCACATTTTTGCATATTTAGCTCGTGTTTATTCATGATACAAATGTGAAATAGAAATTTCCTTGTAAAATGGTCAATATTTGTTGGATTTTAATGGACATTGCAGCTATTTTCTGGATTTTTAATGCTTTTTACATCGAATATCCAACAATGTTATTTTCATGTCACACAACCTTTAAGGATGGAAAAGAACCATAGATAAATGTGTACACTACAGTGATGTATTTTGCCTTTTGACACAAGGTCCAAATGATTTGATAACTATAGATACCAGGCCAAGAGTAAAATATATGTCCACCACCCCCATGGTCTTACTTTTTTGATACTAGCATGAAGTGCATTTGATTTTTTGTTTTATTTTATCCTGTGAGGCATACCAAATAGCTCTTACCCAGCATAAAATTCCTTTTGAGCCTCTTTGTTCACAAATTCCATTAATAAAATGGTTTCAAATGGTTCTGACAATTTGAAAAGTTTTCAAAAGGATTTCATTTGCTCAAAGGTTAATTCTGCAATTACTATGTCCACTTTTCAGTAACAAAGGGAAGCCTTTGAATTGAAAGAGTTTTTCTTATGGGTTTCCCTTGCACCTGGAGAGATAATTGTACAGGGTCTTCTAACAAAAGGCTCCATTGAAAAGGAATTTTTCAGCTAGATAGTGATCTGCTGTGCCCATATTACGGTTTGGAAGAAAATAATCAAGGATGATGATATTTAACACCTGAAATGAATGCAAAGATGCAAGAAAACCACAAAGGGAGAGCAACCAGACCTTGGATGGCACCACCCAATGACTGAGACAACTTTTTGAACTGAAAATAAAAAATAAAAAAGCATCTCTCCCTGTTTTTTTCCCTAAAAATTTGGATTATCAACTTGTCTTTTGCTTACTTTGCCTTACGCTTTACAGGGCAAAATATCTCGCCCACATAGTAAAACTTTTGCCAACTAAGTTTATTGTGAGCCTACCTAACCTAATACTCTTATTGCCACTCTGGTGTGTAGATGGACAACTTTTTTATGCAAAATGAGGTGAAACAATAAAAAAAATGTCTTCAAAATGCAATTCTGACAGCCAGCTTTGCATGCACCCATCTAAAACATGTTTTTTCATTATTTTTTTCATAAAGGGCAGCATGGGTGAAATTATTGTTCCAAAGCCCCAGCAAGCTCTGCTCTCACCATCACCCATCCACTTCTACATCATCAAGTCCCCTGCATTCAATCCTGGCCAACAGTTAGGATGTCAGAGTAAGGCTATAATTAAAGTGTCAAGTGTACTTGGGGTGATGAGTGTCTGCCTTTCAAGGGTACCATTAAAAGTTTCAAGTTCAACTTACCTCAATTTTGTATCTACCTGACCCAAGTTTTACCAGCTCATCAGCTGTGAGACTCTCACCATCCAGATAAACAATCTAGAAAAAATTAAACAATTAGTCCCTTTCATAGATCACTATTTGCTAGGTAAAATATTGTATTTTGCAACTTTGTACTTTATCTTGTACTGTTTGTCTCTAACTTCAGTGTAAATATTTATACTCAAACTACTGTAACAATGATATAAAGGTGAAAAGGAGGCTAAACTACACACATATTTTTATTACCACGACAGCAAAGTTGACTGATATAAACAAAGATGCCATTTTAATAAACAAGAAGATGTAGGGATACCTTAACGCTAAGGGATGGTACATTTGTTTTTATCATTTTCACAAGCATACAAAACTAACTTTGGGGGGGAGGGGGTCAAACACTTGTGTACAGTTTCTGAAAGTGTACTAAAAGACATTAATTTTCTGCTGGAAATCATTTTTCACACATTTTAAAGTATGTTTGGAAGTGGGGGCGGGGGAGAGGGGGAAGTGGGAGGAAATAGCAGAAGAAAGAGTACACTTTGTACGTGTGTGAAAATGATGAGAAAAATGGACAATCCTGTAGTAAGCTGCTGATTGCACTCTTGTGATGGTATAATAATATTTTGCATTTACTGGGAACCCATGCTTAGACAGTATTAGTGATCAAGGAAAACTTGTCCCTACCACAATCCCTGCAGGTGGCTGCAGGTACACAATGAACCAAAATGACAAATTACGTCACAGGTACCCCTTTAACCCCTGAAAATTGGTGAAAGACAAAAACTAACTAGAACTGCATTTGCTTGCAAATACGCAGAATTGTAGTGCATGTTAGACAAGTCCTTGCAGTATGGAGTAGGCCAGATTTAATGTGTGTTTGATACGGCATTTATTTAATCAAATATTTTTCACTACCTTCAGAAACGTTTGCAAAATTCTTTGCATACATAGTACATTCAAGACATAAGAAACGACTGGCACAAGGCTAACAAGGTGATTTTTATTGCGCAATAACGAACTTCCGAGCGGCTCTGACGTTGCAGAAAATCATCTTATTTTCAAGCTAGGTAGTGTTATTTTGTGTTTTTGTATAATCTTGCTAGTTCTGTGAAAAGGTAAAACACATTGAAGGCCTAAGGATTTCTGATTTGATTCCGATTTGAAGTAAATATCTTGAATTTTGGGGTTTTCGTCTTATAGGTACCTGTAACACTACTATTGAGAGGAATTTCGGTTGAGCCCTATACTGTGCACATTGAAGGTGACGCATCCAGTATACCATATACTGTGCACAGTATACCATATATACTGTGCACATTGAAGATGACACCGCCCGTACATATCCAGCTCCCATCACATTAAATTTTACGATAAATTCATCCGCTGTACTTCGTTTGCGAATTTCAAGTGATGTAGGCAAGTTGTGTTAATGAGAAAGCAAGTGCAAATTCAACTGATTTTTTTCTGAAATAAAGACTGTCGGCATTTCATCAATCAGTAACATTTCACTCTACATTACAAGCTGTTTCTGTTTATGAACGAGTACTTTGTCGGGACTAATTTAGAATGTGTGCAAGAAAGCGGTAAAAAATCATGGACAAGCTTAACATTAGCTGCCTGCACATTGATAGTACCGATAGTAAAAATGGACAGAAACCGTGTGAAACTTCCAGTCTCAACGTTCAGTCATGTAGGAACACCTAGCTTGTCGTGCAATGCCAAGATTGTAGCGCGCACGCGCACTACAATAAAAATATTATTGGCATCTTGCCCAAGGACACAAAATAAATTAGACAGGAATTGGACAAGGTAATATTAAGATCACACACAAGGCTGACACCTTAGCCAATTTTCTGTCACCCTCTCTTTTTTTTCTGGGATGTCATATGACTATCATGTTACCCTGATAACGTATTTCCTTGCTCAAGCTTTCAAAGGAGTCAAATAGCTACTCCCTGATCTGAAATGGACATCAATCTGCTGATGAAGGGATTTTCCTGATTTTATCCACTCACCACAAGTTGAATTAGAAGGGCAGATGTTATTAATTTTTTCAGCCACCTCAGGAGGATTGTGTGAATTTATGATTTCTCCATGCAGCCAAGCCAAGTACTCATACTTTACAATTAACAAACCCACATCAAAAAGTAGGATAAAAGTAATCCTGATCAAAAGCCTCAGTGAAAAAGGGGATAGTAGGATTTTGTTGACCAAAGTAGGACAAAACTACAACTTTTGCAGGGGTTCATTCATTCATTCATGGAAGTAGGTAGTACCTCCATGATTCATTTATAATACCATGGAAGTACTACCTACTTCCTTGATAATACTTAGCAATGTTGAAAGGCTCATAATAATTCTTTAAGATATGTTTTCAATAATTTCTAGAACGGGACCATGCATGACAGAACCATGCTGTAGCGGTCTGAAGGTCAAGAGGTCGGTCACATTATTAGTATGTGTGTCCCTTGGGGATGTAACTCCTCTGGGGAGCATAACTCCTTCAGGGATAACATTTGATTTTGCCCTTCGGCTCTTTGCCAAAGAGTCGAGGGGACTTTGGAAAAAAGTATTTTTTCAATAACTTCTAAATGCCAGTTTATGCATTTCATTAATGTTAAAAAGAAGGAAAAAGTAGTATTTTCAAGCTAAAAAAGGGGAAGTTGAAGGAAGGTTCAAAAAAAGAAGAAAGTAAGAAAGTAGAAAGCAGATTTAGCAAGAGTCCCTTAAAAGCCTGAGTACTGATATTTACAAGACTTATTGAAATGTCGCCTCCACATACATGAAGATCTGGGAAGTTCAAAAGTTCAAACAACCATGAAACATAATACCTAGAAATTTGCAGGTTGCGGGTATACCAAACTGATATTAAATTCAGTCTTTTGACTGTCTACAACCTTTAGCTTTAGGAAGGATAGGACAGGATCTTTTGAATTATTTTTTGGGGGGTTTTATTTTGTATTTGACACAATGTTTACAATTTTGCAAGCATATATGAACCTCAAAACTAGAGAATATTTTATGACAGGGATGTTGCTTCAGAATGCACAGCAATGTTGGCAAACAGGCATCTGCATTAAAGTGGAAGCATTTTAAATGTCCAAAAGAAAATATTCTTCCCTTAAGAACCAAGCTATTCACATATATTTTTCCTCTCCCTCCCCCCCCCCGCCCCCCAGGCAGGCACCACCTCTGCCCATAGCAATGATGATGCAGTACTTTCATAAAACATTGACTGATTTCTTTCAAGCATAAACCTCAGCTAGCTTCCTACACTCTCTTTAAGTATATTTCATTTGGAGCTCTTGCCCTTCTCATGACCCAAGCAACGCTTAGATCGAGCACAGACATTTACTGTTAGCCAACAACGTTGTGAACTTTATACTTTGATATTTGTGTCTTTAAAGTTTAAAGCTTGTAATTAATTGGCCAAGTGGTAATATCAACAAGTACAATATCACGCATTACTATCATAAGGAGAGGAATGACAAACTGGGAAAGATAGTAAAACTATTTTGGTGTGCAGGTTTGGGTAAAATTGAAACAACTATATGTTTTCTAATTCAAAGTTTCCTATGGATACTTTGCAAATTTCTGATATTCCTGGTCATGTAAAGTATCAAATGAAAAAAAAAACAGTTTTCTTAAAACAAGCAAACTACTTCCAAGTATGTCCCTAATTTTGGGCACCCCCCAGGAACAGGGGCCTAACACAAATTTCTCCTTATGACCATGGCAATGCAGAACCTAGGCTTTCGACTGTCAAAGCTGAATTGTAAGACATGTTTCATCGAAATGAATCCATTCAAGGTTTAATAGGTTTCCGCTAAATATTCAGAAACTTAATATATAATGAGCATTACCTTCTTTCGCACTTTTTTTAGGGAAACTGTAAGGCAGGTATCAGTAATCCAGGATTTTCTTGGGCAGATGAGGTTGTCAAGACTTATCAGTTTTACAGTCTGTTTTACTAACATGCTGTGCATGTGTAAATATGACTGTAGCCTTCAGATTTACATTGTCAAAGTACACAATCACTTAACTCTTGGAATACACAAAATTGGAGAAATGAATATAATGAAATCTTCCCTAAAGGGCCTACTTTTAATTGATTATACCTTCCTCAATTTCTATTCAACTAAAGCGTATTTTCAAGCAAATTAAAGAAGACAAACTGAAGATTTCCCTGGTTATAATCGTATTATTAATGTGAAACATAAGTTGACAATGATATTTACAAAAACAAAAAAAACACAAAAAATGTGTTATATTCCAAAACAACCATGATACTTAAGAATGGTCATTTGTATAACAAAACCATTTTCTAAGAATATGTACTCACCTCAGAATGTGGCATCTGTCTGGAAAGTACAGCTTGAATTAAGGAAAAACGTATTTAATTGTCAGAAAAAATGTAAGTGAATCGAAACATTTCCACTCAAAGGGAAAATCAAAAGCTCAGTTAATTAACACATCTAGATAGATAGATAACTATTTATTGTCCATTTCAGTAAAACGGAAAATGATATTCCGTCGACAGTGTGTGTATAAGATACAAAACAGTAAAAACATAAAAGCAAAGATATGGTAAACAACTAATAGTGCTACAATAGAAATAAATTTAAAATAAAAGAAAAGCAAAAGTAGAAAGATCAAAGATTTACACTGTGGATAGATCGCTTCACATTAGAATTGAACAGATGTAATACCCCGGGAAGGAAAGAATTCCGAAACCTTGATGTTTTGGTAAGAGGCACCTGTAATCTAATACTGGATCTGTTAAAAGAGACTAAACTGTGAAAGGGGTGTGTGTCGTCTTTTCTTATGCTATCTAGTTTCTTGATAGCACTTACATACAATTAACCACAATTAAAATCCACACAGAAGAATGCAAACATGGCAAATCCATGCCCTTATTCAAATGACCCATTAATTTTTGCACCCATATGCATCAAAATTATGATAGTTATAGTAACTAATATCCCAAATTTACATCCAGGACTTGTTCTGCCAAATTACATCTTTTTGTCCATTCTTAATCCTTCTTACATATCCCTTTTTAATATTATTTTAATTAGAGGAATAGCCACTCAAATGCAACTAAGCTCAGTAAAGGGATGTGTTTACCCAACTCGGTACACAAATGCCATGTCTATCATTAACAGTCGTATTATCCCCTCCCGTTTCTCCTTGCAGGTGACAAATCAGCTGTTACCAGATTTTGTTTTAATTTTTTTTAAACAACAAATCCATTCCATGGCAATGACCTTGAATAAAGAACGTTGAGAGCTATAGTAAAGTACACCAAACTTCTTTCTGCTGGCTAGTTTAATTATGATGTTTCAAACACACCTTCAGTGCATACATGGCCTATACACACAACAACAGCCACATCCTATACACACAGTTACTGATCATGCTTGGTCTTCATGAGATGATTATTCACAGTGCAAGGTTGTTGTACTCTGTTGGCATAAGCTGTCAGAAAAGCCATACCGTGTATACAGCTACATAATAACTGGCTCAATAATAAAGCACTACAAGTGAGCACAACAAATCGAAATGCATCATATGTTTGATTTGATTTTTTTAACAGAATTAACATTTGCAACTGAATTTCAAAGACTTGTTTACATTACAACTTTGAACAATTTTAAAACTTTAATGCCACATGTCACAGTTGCCTTAGTGTGACAAAGTGAGGTAAAAGAGAGAAAGCAGTTGCCCCAAGATAATTTTCCAAAATTTGCTTAATTTTACAAATCTCTTCTTCTTTCACTCACAAGTATCTTTAATTATGTTTCTGTGACACTGAATATTGAAGGAAAACGAAGGAGTTACTCTGCATGAATTTAACAAGTGAGTAACAAAAATATTGTCACATGATTGATAGGAGCCATTCCTGAATTGTGATGACAAGGTACACTAATTCAAATTGGAGGGACTGCATTTTCCCTTTAAGGAGAAGGCGCACATTTCTTAATCTTTCTCAAACCCATTACTATCTTCATTGGGGTTGCAACACATTGGCCTACAACCCAATGGTACTGCACTTGAATATCATTTATGTATGCAGCATAATTACACTAGTGCACTGTTTCTACTATCTTCTGCAGGGCTACCGCCCATTGGCCCCACAGGCCACTGGTAAAAGCCCAGGTCTGGGGTTTGACTCCTGGTCGGGTCATACCAAAGACTTTAAAATGGAACCTATTGCCATTGTGCATGGTGCTCAGCATAAGAAATGGAGTAGGGAAAACAAACCAGTGAGCCCACAACTGGAAAAAGGCCATGGGCGGCCTGACTTAAACCAGTTGGTTAAAAACTGAGCCGAAAAACTTCATCTAACTCTAATTCCAGGTACTCTGGCTTTCCTCCCACTTGGCAATTGACTTGCATCAAAATCGGTAGCCCAGCCGACAAAGGTGGTTGCGTACCAGACTGAAGCAGCCTCAGGCGGGTCAGTTAACTAGCTGACTTTGCTTTACTAGCGCACTGTATCCCCTGTAAGGTTACAGCCAATAGGCAATACAGGTCATTGGTACTATACTACTGTACAATTATGTATGTATGCAGTACAACACTAGTGGGCTATTGGACCAAGAGGTTTCTTTACTGTACAGAACCAATGGGTTGATGTACTGTGGAATAAAAGGCATCATCCTCCATACAGTAGGTTGCACAAACTTGAATAACATGCTCACTGAATCAATGTAGGTGCTAGTAGTATTTTAGATTTTTAAATTTTTTAGTATTTCTCAACATTTATTTCAACCAACTTCATACATATCATGCAAGGTGTACAGTTTTTCATTGATATTAATATATAAATTTTGCAATAAATTTGAATAGCAATACATTGATATGCATTATCAACATAAAAGCAGCAGCTGGGAGGAAATTACTCAAGAAAGCTACTAAAGCTTGTGGTAGTGGTTCCCCTGGAAACAAGAACACAAGTACACATGTACATAACTTTACGATGGCAAAGAAAAAACATCACCATACAAAAAAAAAGGTGAAACTTGAATTGCCAAGATCAGGCCCGAAGCCAGACAAAGTGCTAAAGGGGGGCAAAAAAGCTTCTAGGGGGCAAAAAAGCTTCTGGGGGGGCAAAAAATTTCCAGAGGAGTGAAACATACTAAAATACATTACAGCAATGGTAATTTTTGATCTTCTAGGGGGCAAAAAATTTTCCAAGGGGCTTCTCCCCCCTGCCCCCCCCCCCCTTGACTATGGGCCTGGCCAAGATGAATACAGATGTAAAACCAACAGAGATACAGAGATAAAACAAGATACTAAACATAACTAGATAACAGACAGGTTTTAAGGTGATGCTTGACAAAAGAAAAGAACAGGAAATTTTAATATTGAAGGGTAAGGCATTCCAGGTAACAGGCCCTTGATATCTGAAATTCTGTTGACTGTGAGAGCTTATAAAATGGCAGTATGGTAGATAATGCAAGCTGTGTGTGACTGGTGCTGTTGCTGTGGCTGTATGCAGCAGAGTAATTATCAAAATATAGTTACGAAGTGCTGAGTTCTTCAAGAACAAAACTACCGAAATTTGAGGCTATATTTACATTAAATCTTGTAAGAGAGGGGTACCAGTAAAATATCAGTCTTAAGTGGTTCACTTTGGATTTGTTATCAACAGCATGATATATTTGTTTTAGATGGTAAAAATTTTAGCGAAGCGTTACTTCAGATAATTGCTTAATAACAATTTATATATGCACTGTGGAATTTTTTTCTTGTTTACTTTGTTTCAAAAGGAGTTACATGTAACAGGTGGCATGAATTGCAACAAAAACAAGAGTTTATGAATGATGGGATGGAAATTTCTTTACTGAGACAATATAGATGATCAATGTCAACCCTGATGACAGGCTGATGTGCATCCTAAATGAGTATTTCTATAATAACATGCCATATACAGTATTACCCCTAACAGCACACCATATTGGGTCCTAATTGAGGCCAAATTGGGCTACCGATTTTGGCCCAATCTGTTTTGTCTCATGGATTTCATCTGGCCCTAATTGCACTAACTTAGCCCAATTAATCCCAACTGGGTCCCATCCTAGCCCAAATGAGGTAACAGCATCTCTCATCTCTCTCATGAGCCCAATTTGGCTCCAGTTGGGACCCCACGTAAACACCAACCTTAGCCCAAACCCAATCAAGCCCAAGCTTCCCAAGTAAAACCCAACTGGGACCCAATAGGGAGTGCTTGCTGGGATAATGGATTAGTTAAGGATACGTATAGGATAGTGCCTCTGACCCAGAACTTGTCGTAACTTCTGAATCCTCTTTCAAAACTGCAAGAGAAAAAAGTTTGAAACACCGTAAATATTGCATTCTAGATATAGGTGACTGAATCTTTAGTTGCCACATTGCATCATTACAAATTGCAGGTAAAGGGAATTAGCAGTCACCCCAAGTTTATTTTCAAACATCTCCTACATCTTGAAAATCTCCTCTTGTTTCCCTTTGAGGTGTCTTTCATAACATTCAGGCCCGTAGCCAGACAAGGTGCTGAAGGGGGACAAAAAAGCTTCTAGAGGGGGCGAAAAATTTTCCAGAGGGGGCGAAACATACTAAAATGCATTACGGCAATGCTAATTTTTGATCTTTTAGGGGGCGAAAAATTTTCGTCCCCCATGGTCCCCCCCCCCTTGACTACAGGCCTGATCATGTTTCTGAATAAAAATATTGAATATTAAAGGTAAACCAAATTGATATTCTTTGTGAATACAACAAATAAGTGTAACAGTCACATCATTCACACCAATGAAAGGGGCCATTCCTGAATTAGGATACCCATAGTATTTCAAATTGGGGTGACTGCATTTTCCCTTTAAAGTTGCATAAATTTAAATTTGATCAAAGAAAACAAGGAAACATGAAGTTGGCAATATTATGGCTCTGGTATGAGTGAGGGTGTGCTTTAGGGAAAAACGAAGATTATCAACTCCATTCAACTAACTTCGTTGATGATGACTTGAAAAATGGTCATGAGCACCATGGGGGAGGAGGAAGGGGGAGTGTGGGGTTCAAGCTCCCTCCCTATGACCCTTGAGTGAAAAAATAATGGCCAAACTTCCCTGATTATTGGAAAAAATATTCTGATCTATAACTGCTTTTTACTGGATAACTTTTGAATTGTAAAATAAAGTAAAAAATTAACAAAATATTTTTACAAATGATTTTTTTTCTACACACTTTGCACACACAACACACCCAGGGCTCAAAATAACCGGAGGCATCAGACAAAGGCCATGGCCATCAGTCCCCTTTAATACTTTACCTTGATTCCCTTCAAAAATCAGTGTCATTAAAGGCCGTAATGGCCTTGATGATGCACTGCCATATTATTTCTATTTGGTGTGCTTTAGTTTTGACTTTAGTTCCCCTCTTCCTTGGCCACGTTTTGACCTATTTCTGCCAGCCAAAGCCACTTGGCCTTGCCTCTTCCAATTCTTATTTCGAGCACTGCACTTCCATGGTAGACAGTTGTCTCATTGTTTCTGAACCCCCCTGATCAGAACAGTTCCATGTATTAATTGTCATCAGATAGAGTGCAAACTGTGACAAATGCGCATAAAGCGCGCCGAAATTTTTCCTTAAATAAGATTTTCATGGCAAAAACTGCATTCAGGCTCTGCATCGAGACACTTATAATTCCCCACCAAACCTATGCCAATCAAAAGGCAGTCTTTTACCTGGAAATTCTAAACTGCTTTCAACTTTTGCAATTGTGCTTCTCCAGGAGTTGCTATTGGAAGATATTGAATGATAATAGGAACAATACTGAGGTAAGGTTTGGAGCGTGCAGAGCGGGTGACATATCGATAGTTTGCAAAGAATTTGCGAAAATTCTGATAGTTTGAGAACCATTTGTGATGGAAAATGATTACAACACTGTAGATCCAATGCTCAATTGAAAATAACCTCACTATACCCCCTACAGAAATATATAGCTTGAGCAGCTCTTGGGATAATTTTAAAATTTTCAGAATTTTTTTCAGAAATCGATTGGGAAGCATGCACCTGAAGACAAGCAAGTAAGAAATGGGAAAGGAAAGACTTTAGGTTAGGGTTAAGATGGTCTACCAACTTACATTTGCCCTAGAAGATTAATTTCAGCAATAAATCACTTCATTACCCTAACATAAATACTATCTCATTGAGCACTATAAATTGAACACCACAGAGAATCAGTCTGTGCACACAGATGGCTTTTTATTAGATCTGATATTAGGACTCTGGGACAAAATAAACAAGAGAGATAGTTTCACAGTTATTTATAGTAAGGAAAGGTGACAATAAAAGGTGTTGTTGCTTACAGTAAAAGCAGATCCTAATAGCAGTGAAGCTGAAAGTTGTAATTTACACGAAGACATAAGAGCATGTATACAGTACAACAAAGTATTTGGCAATACTGGTATTCATAATTAGTACTGTAGTTATTGTTCGTTGTGGCATGCATACAGGAGACTACAAAACAAAGAGTTAAGCAACAGAAGCACTGGCAAGGGAAGCGGAGGGGGGGGGAGGAATTACCCTCCGCTCAGTAAATGACTTTCCCCCTTGTCCATGCCCCCCACCCTGCTAGTGTAACAGAAGGTATACAGTTTACAAGAGCAATGTGCACTCACAAGTTGTTTCCCCTTCTCCCTCCCATTTTTGACACCCAAGCAGCACCACTGGAGGGAATTTTATCGACAGTTTTAGTATGTGGTAGCCTGGATTTGGTTGGGGGAGAGGGTTCAGGAATACCAGTTAACAAAATGATCATCAGTGACTAATATAAGATAAGGAGCGAGCCTTTTGAAAAGTTTTCATCTGGAAGTGAAATCTCTTGCCCAGACTTACTGTACCACTTTTCCATTGTCATTCCCCAAAGTAAAATACAACTGACAGGCTTACTGTCCATTCCTCCACCCCACTTTCAAAATCCAAATGCCACTACTGATTTTTAGACCAAAGGTATTGCCAACAGTTTCCTTTGGCAACTACAGAATTTAATAACCAATCTATAATTTTAAAATATTCCAAGGCCTACTAACTGGAAAATCATTTTAAATTGAACAGTTTTGTATCCAAGGTAATAGAAAGTTATACTCAGCTGTGCTGTACAATGCAATCAATTACAAATACACCCAAAATTTCACAAATGAGACAAAATGATTTCACCAAGATGAAAAATTCTCCTAAAAGTGTGCCTAGTTAGGGCCTATACCCCAGTATGCAATGCATGCAAACACATGCTCAAGCAGTCAATATTTTCATGAAAAGGTGAATGCTGTGCAAAGCAACTTTTTGCATTCACAAATTACAGCTCAAAAATGGAAGTCCAGCATCATAGGTATAATTTAACAATTACCCCTTTCCTTGTGTGATATATGTGCCTTATGACATCATACCTCCCCACTTTGTTCCAACTAAACTGTTCACTGATGTGGAGTCTACTAGTGCTATTGACCCATAGAAGCAGTACTTCCATAGACCCTTTCCCAATTAGCAATTACAAAGGATTATCGGATAGAGTTTTGGTATGGGTCGTTTTTGTCAATGGCATTTTACTGTGGACAAAAACGACGCACACCAAAACTATATCCCACAATCCTTTGTAATTCCTCTTTGGGAAAGGGTCTATGATTGAACTCAAGGGCTTACATAACTTGTATGCCTAAAGCAAGTCTGACTTCCAGCGACCATGTTGACTATGTTTACATGGAATTTTACTATGTGATTTCTCTCACACCGTACAGTTAAGTCCATGGAGAAGTCCCATTAACTCATGTTGTAAGAAATCATTGAAGCAACATTCATGCCAGAGACCTGCAATGAAGTCATAGGGCAGGAAACAGAGTAGGATATCATGCTCAATGAATGAAATAAAGATTCATAATCTCACATCGAATTTCTCAATGATTCGATCCCAAAGCACTGTGAAGCTTGTCAGGCCTAGGCAAAGTGAATAATACTACGCAATGCATAACAACTACACACATTATGCACATGCTGATACCCTAATGTTAACAATGATTGATCAAAGTTTGATTGATCAACATTGATATTGAAAGGTTTGTATCATGTAAACCAGCTGAAAATGCTGGTGCCTACATTTTTTTTTTGTTCAGGAGCTGTTGGCTTATCTTTTTTTCTTCGGTACACCACTTGTACTTAGTCGAATTATGGACAGTAATTCCAAATCGTTCTCAAAAATGCTGTACCAGTGTACCCTACACTGTTGTATTATAAAACAAGATCACAAAGTTCATGAGTGTGTAAGTTCATTATTTCATCATATTTAAGAGAAGGTGACAATTCAGTTTTTTTTTATGCCAAGCACTTTCATAAATCATTGAAAAAGTTGGGTAATCCTGTAACAACACCAGTGAATCCATCACCTGTGTGCAACTGCTGAAACCTGAAAGGATATGGATGGCTATAAACATGACCTGTATTAGGTCATAAAAAATCACAAAATATCAGCCCATCTACCAGCAAGCAGGACCAGCATCTTCCTGCTGGGATAGCTATATATTTTTTGGTTTAGCACTGCCAGTGATACGTTACTCATAACTGGAGGGAGCTCTAGAAAATAGCAATGATTCCCTTAGTAAGTGCAGAATAGAGTGCTCAATGCATTTTATATAACACCAGAAAAGCTTAAAGTGGCTATGCCACGTGTAAATTAACGGTTTAAACCCTTTTGTATCCTTAGGAATACGTTTCCTACAACGAAAATCAACCATTATGTTTATTTACAACTTGTTCTTCCGCTCGAAAATTGAGAAAAAATACACCCTCTTCCAGCCCTGAAAAGTTAGTCTTTCCAAAAATTCTCAAAATCTTGTTACGTCATGTGACATCACTTTAGGAACTGATCGTTGTTTGGCGTGGTATCCTTCGGACATTTGATACAGTGTTTGCATTCCATTGTACCGGTTACCAAGGTCGATACAATGTAAAACCTGCGTGAAAAGTTGTAAATTTTGGAATTGTTATCCCTTTTCTCGTGCTTACCACTTGTTTCAGTCAATTAAATGCATTTCACGCAGGTTTTTCGTCTTGGTGTCATGATAAGTAGCTGCATGTACAAACATTCACAACACAACAGCATAGGTACAGCATGGAAGTACTACTTCCATGGGTACCGTACACAACATACCTGTTACTACACAATGTATCAATGTATCACCAGCACTGTTTCGTAGTAGGTACCATGTGAAATCAAATTTAATACTTTCTTTGGAATGGCGGATCTGAGCCAGGGAGTTGTCCTCTAATGGCAACTCCCTGATCGGTGGACTGTCGGTAAAGTGAGTTTTCTTGGATTTGAAATCAGAAAGGCGAAGGCAATACTGAACAAGACGTCAGTGGTGCAGATGGGGTGAGTAATTCGTTACGGCGCACAGGACCGTATCGATTTGTGACAGTGTTAGGTGAGGTAAAAGTACAACACCACAACAATTCGAGCACTAGAAGCATTTGGAGCAATTGAAAGGGACTTTAGCTTGGAAAGTTTTATGTAGGCAGTCAAAATATGAACTTTAGGTTACTTTCGTGCAAGTGTCAGTGGAAATCGTGGAACTAGTAGCCTAGGCTATGATTGCGTGTGCACAGTATTATTCGCTGGCTGCTGCCAGTCCACTCACTGTACGCAGACCGAACCGAACAGTATACTGCCGAGTTTTTTCGTTTTTCGGTTATGAATCAAGAGTTTTTGTAATTATTAGTAATAGCCTATTGCAGCCCCAAAATATAACAGACCGACACCACTCTCCAAACAGACAGAATAAAGTTCAAATTCAAGACATGCCACGAATTACAATCATTACCATCTCTTACGTATGTATAGGCTATGCTGTACGCCAGGTTCGGTATGCGGAGGATGGTGTTCCTAAAATGACGTCATTATTGTGTTGGCTTGAAATCTCATTTTCAACAGTCTATTTTTTGGTGCAATTTTTTGAAACATTAATTTCTTTTTAATGCTCAAGGCTGTAAGGGTGATGAAAACAGTTTTAGAAAGAGCTTTTTGTGTACTTTAGGCTAAATTAGTCTCCCGTTACTCCAATTTACGTGTCATGGCCACTTTAAGATCTGTCAACTTGCCAAGGGATGATTCTGTTTGAGAGTATATAGTTATGTTAACCATCCTTTGACTTTATTGCTGGGACTTCAGATAAAGTATACACCACAGCTGTTGTTAGTTAAAACTCTCTTGCCTACTTTTGGTCGTAATGACCTGCTATAAAGAAGAAGTGCATGTATACAAAACATAACCAGAAAGCCAAAAGGCTTAGTGATTCCTTGCCATATGGATATATTGTAACAAACATGAATCACCCACATGACTAGCATGTGATCCCTCATAGTTATCCTACTTGAGATATCATGCTAACATAACGCTAGAAACGAATAGCAAGTTTTAGACATCTCTAGTTGACCACTCTTAATTCAGAATCTATCAGAGAACTTCCTGCTCAGGTATCTTGAGATCAATAAAGTTAAAGGGATTTGAACGCCTTTAAAGACTGTTTGGTCAAAACAGCAAGTTTGTTTGTAAAAGGGAATAAGTGTTGCAATTATAGAGATAAGCTTCACCCGGGAAAAAGCCTTTTTCTCGGGTAATATTGGCTGAAATGTCCTATTCAGTTCTAGCAGCATGATAAGGTCAAAAGCTTTTGAAATCTTGTGACCCCAAATGACCTACATGCTAAATATAAACAATTCACTGGCTAAGAATGAGATCCTTCATAGTTACCCTCCTGAAAATATGTTTACTAGGTTTTGACCTTTTGTGACCTGAAATGACCTTTGATCTGCCCGAAAAATAATACTGATCAACTACTCAATACTGTCAATACACAAGGTAAGTATGTGATCCCTCACAGTTACCCTTCTTGAGATATCATGTTTACAAGGTTTTGACCTTTTGACCTCTGGTGACTTCAAATGACCTTTGACCTCCACCAAAAACAATAGGGATCATCTAATCAATATGGGCAATCCACATGATTAGTATGATATCCCTTACAGTTACCCTTCTTGAGATATAGTATTGAAAAGTACTATCTGAGAATTCCACATAATTCTGTTAATTGTAGACAGAGTCGTCCTGGTAAACCCAGATGTGTCAGCAAATAAATAGACCTCTATTGTGTAAGACCTGGTAATCTAAGGATTAGATTTGGTTGGTTAAGCCTGTAGATACTGTAAATAAGTTCAAGTAGTGTTGTAAAAACTTAAGCTTTATATGTCTATGTATGTACTTCTGACTGTCAGTCTAACTGAGGATGATCTAGAAGTGGATCGAAAATTTTTGAATACAAGATGAAACTACAACTCTTGTTGTGTTCCTTGTTTGTCATTGCAAGAGTCAAGGGCGATGGCTGAAACTAAAGTAAGTATTGAAAAGGTTTTGACCTTTTGACCTCTGGTGACCCCAAATGACCTTTGACCTCCACCAAAAAGAAAAGGGATCATCTACTCAATACGGGCAATCTTCATGCTAAGTATGAGATCCCTCACAGTTATCCTCCTGGAGATATAGTGTTTACAAGGATTTAAATTTTTGGCCTCTGGTGACCCCAAATGACCTTTGACCTCCACCAAAAGCAATAGGGATCATCTACTCATTATGGGCAATCCACATGTTACGTATGACATCCCTCACAGTTACCCTTCTTGAGATATAGTGTTGACAAGGTTTTGACCTTTTGACCCCTGGTGACCCCAAATGACCTTTGACCTCCATAAAAAACTATAAGGATCATATACTCATTATGGGCAACCTATCTGCTAAGTATGAGATCCCCCTGAGTTACCCTTCTTGAGATATTGTGTTTACAAGGTTTTAACCTTTTGAACTATGGTGACCCCAAATGACCTTTGACCTCCACCAAAAACAGTAGGGATCATTCACTCAATATGGGCAATTTACATGGTAAGTATGAGATCCCTCACATTTATCCTTCTGGAGATATCATGTTTACAAGCAATTTCTAGCATATTTACTATTCGACCCTTTGTGACCCCAAATGACCTTTCACCTCCACCAAAAAGAATAGGGATCATCTACTCATTATGGGCAACCTACCTGCCAAGTATGACATCCCTCGGAGTTACCCTTCTTGAGATATCGTGTTTACAAGGTTTTGACCTTTTGACCTCTTGTGACCCCAAATGACCTTTGACCTCCACCAAAAACAATAGGGATTATCTACTAAATATGTGCAATCTACATGCTGAGTATGAGATCCCTGGGAGTTACCCTTCTTGAGATATCATTTTGAATCACCTCAATCAACACGCACAGAGTCTTTCTGTTGTGATTAATCGCTACACGATGGCAAATTTTTGCGGTTAAACATTTAATTATTTTGCTATATATCTTCACAACCCTAATTTAGCTAAATGTTTACAGATGAAACTAGAATATGCCATTCCAATAACTACAATCTGCGTATGACTAACTGATGTTAGACATGTATACAAACTTTCATGTACCCTAACATCAGACATATTTAAATTTTGAGCATGAATAGTTCCAGGAAAAACAACTTCAAAATGTCAGAATTAAAAAATTTCAAATAAACAAACTTACAGACGTGTGTATAATGATGAATGTGTGTAATGAATAACATAACATAACAGGTTAAAGGGCAAAAAATGAATAAGGCCCAAAGATGCCCTGAATTTCATAAGCCCTTAACTGAAAACAAATAACCAACCAACACCAAATGAGCCCAGTACAATTAGATTGTACAACAGTAATGGAAGAACTTGTCAATGTTAACCTTAAAGCAGTGCACTGATGTGGAGTTAACTAACCACTCAGGCAGACACTATTCCACTCGTTGACAACTCTGTGAAAGAAGCTGAACTTTCAAATGTCAAGCCTTGCAAAACACCTTACTAGCTCCTTACAATGGCCTCTTACCCGAGAATTACTTTAAACCTTTAAATAACTACAAGATAACAAAGGATTCCTTTCAGAGAGAAATTTGTTCACCTGAAGCATGACCCCCCTAATCTGTCTCAACTCCAGGGTGGTAAGACCAAGATGTTTAGGTCTAAAATGATAAGGTAGATTCCTCACCTTGGGTAGGAGGCAAGTGGCTCTCCTCAGAACTTGCTCTAAAAGAAACTTATCTTTTTCATAGAAGGTGCCCCAAGCCTGGGCTGCATAGTCAAGATGGAGTCTCACCAACTGCTTATACAGATGTAGTACTACTTCTTTATTAAAACTGTTGAAATTCCTCTTGATCAATCCAAGCACCCTATTAGTCCTAGTAGCAGCTGCTGCACATTGTCTAGATCAGCACTTCTCAACCGGTGGGCCGTGGCCCACTGGTGCGCTCTCACAGGTGGGCCCTCACAGGTGGGCCATGAGATCCACCATAAAAATAAAAAATTATGAAAAAAGAGTAAACTTTTTGTGAGGTGGGCCTCAGAAAAATTCTGAGAGTGAAAGTGGTCCTTGAGTTAAAAACGGTTGAGATGCGCTGGTCTGGATGGCTTTAAATTGTCTATAATAACTACACCCAGATCTTTCTCAAAAGTCATATCACTCAAAATACTACCATTGATGTTACAATCATAGCTGAAATTATTATGACCAAAGTGAAAGACATTACACTTATTTGCATCAAAAGACAATTGTCAAGTCTCATGAAAATAATCTCTCCAAGTCCTTTTTGCAGCAATGAGACATCATCCTTATCACTAACCTTCCTATAGAGCTTAGTATTATCAGCAAACTAAATACTAGATGTGAGAGAGCTATCAATATCATTGATGACTTAAAAGAAGGGTCTAAGCTCAAATCAAGTTTTGAAATGTTAGAGGGGTACTTATTCTAAGCATGCTGGTGAAATTTGCATTGAAATCCGATGTGTGGTTCTCAAGATATTAGCAGTTAAAGTTGTCACATTTTCGAAGTGAACTTCAAGAAGCACATATGATGTCATAGACTAACATTAACGAGCATTCTTTTGTTTTTTCTTTAAATTTTATGACCAATATTCTCCTCCACATCACATGTTATCAGAATGTGATTGCATGACAGGCATAAGAATTTTACAAACTTTACATTCCACATGGGAAGGTCCTATCCCTGTTAACTTCAAGGTCAGCACAACAGACTGAAAAACAAAGGAAACAAAGCATTTCTCATCAATGTGAGAAAGTGATATAACCCCTGCTTACCTCAAGCTCACTTGGGGTCACTTAACTTCATTTGCTTATATCCCGAGCACTACATGTCCGATTTGAATGAAAGTTTCACCAAATTGCGTAGATGTACTTCCCCTTTTACATGTGAAAATAAATTTTTTCTTGCTTAAACCCTTCCTTTAAGAAAAGAAGTGAGCCAAGAACAGGACCCTGTGGTACTCCACTTCTGACTTCTTTCCAAGAAGAGAAATTACCATTAACAACAACTCTATATGTGTGTTACTAAACCCACTTGGTACCTATAATCCTGAAAAGCTTTGTTTACAGCTGGACTGGGTCCAAAGGAGCACTAAGTTAATGCTAATGGTAAGGTTCATTAAATACAACTACAGTGTATATGATAAATCTGAAGGAACACTAACTACACTCCTCCATGACCCTAGGATCAATAACTTTGCAAAATAGAAAATCTGCATCAAGATTATTAAACCTTGTAATAACTCACAACCTCAAATACCTAGGGGCCATTACCTAATGCCAGTGATGTGGCAAGACCTCCACAGAAAAAGTATGCATAACATTTCTCAACCTTTTTGCCATATCAATATACAAATTACTCCTTTTATCCAAGAATTATAAAGTAGTGGAACAATTTACCTGAAGAGGCTGTCAACGCCAGTAGCATTAACACATGAAAAGTCACATGTTTAATTAGCTACTCCCAGCTTACCCCTGGTTCATGGTATGAGCCCTGCCAGTATTCCTCCAGAAGGAGAAGGAGTGTGCATACACATCTACTGACCACTCACCCAAATGAATGAAATCATTATCCTCCAGGACATCAGTGATGTTGTCCCCAGGGTAGAGAAGACTTCCCCCTCTTGCTAATCTGATCTCTTTGATGTCATCCTGGGAGGTGCTGTAATTCTTTAAAGACTTGTACCTGTGAAAGGCCTCTTTGCCCAACCATTGAATAGTCAAAGCACTGTTAGCTTTTGCCTTGCATGGGATAAGGAGCCATTCTCCTCGTACTCTAACATTAACTTTCATCTTTCTGTAGGAAATAAAATCGAAAAAGATGTAGGAATTAACTATGCAAGATTAATGATGACTTAATAGCTATAGGTCCTACATGAAAAGTTGTTGAGTCCTCACCAATAAATTAGTGATTAAACATGGAGATGGTAAAAAGTCATTTTTGCAAGTCCAAGTCAAGTCAGGCTTGGAGTCCCTTCTATGAAAAGGACAAGTTTCTTTTAGAGCAAGTTCAGAGGAGAGCCACTTGCCTCATACCCGAGGTGAGACATCTACCTTCATGTTAGACTTACGCATCTTGGGCTTACCACCCTGGAGTTCAGAAGGATTAGGGGGGACATGCTTCAGGTGTACAAATTTCTCTCTGAAAGGAATCCTTTGTCATTTTGTAGTTATCTAAACGTTCAAAGCAATTCTCGGGTGCAAGGCCATTGTAAGAAGCTAGTAAAGGGTTTTGCAAGGCTTGACATTACGAAATTCAGCTTCTCTCAAGACTTGTCAAAGAGTGGAGTAGTCTGCCTAAGTGGGTAGTTAACTCCACATCTGTGAACTGCTTTAAGGTTAACATTGACAAGTTCTTCCATAACTGTGGTAGAATCTTATTGCACTGGGCCCATTTGGTGTTGGTTGGTTGTTTGTTTTCAGTTAATAGGCTGTATGGACTTCAGGGGCCTTACTGTAGCCCTCCTTTTGCCCTTTAACCTGTTAAGTCAGGAGTTGATTTTTGCAAGTCCAACTCAAGTTGCAAGTCTTTTGGTTCAGTCACAAGTCAAGTCAAACTCCTCACAACTCAAGTCACATATTTTCACAAGTCAAGTCACACATCATTTGGCCCCTTCACAAATCAAGTCACAAGCATCTTAGCACAAGTAGAAGTGAAGTCACAAATGTGTCTACCTGTTACCGGCAATCAAGCATCAACTAATTAAGTCTGCCACAAATTTGCATTTAGAAACTGATGGAAGAAATATGAAAGTCACAACTCCCACTTGAATTTCTTTACTTGTGCTAATTGTGCTTGCATGTGCAGGGTCCACATGGCAAAAGGACATAATTGAGGGGGGTTGCTCCTTTCAAACCAACCAGACTGTTAATTATCTGGGCACTTTTTACAACTAATTTAGCTTTGTCCAGAATCAATGTGCAAGGTAGCCAAGGCATATGATCTTGATATTTTTGGTGATTCAAGCAAATCGTCAGTGCTTTTTCTTTTTTTAAATTCTATAGGGTTACCCGACGAGCTTAAATGACTTGCACTGGTAAGAAGTCCTTTTGTGGCAAGTCCAATTAGGCTAGGCCTACTCAAGTCACAAGTCATTTTTGCAAGTCCAAGCCAAGTTGCAAGTCTTTACCAGTATTTGCAAGTCAAGTCACAAAAACAGCGATCCAAGTCCGACTAGCCTACACTACAGTCCAAGTCGCATGACTCGTGCCTTAAACTCTGTTCAAAAAGTTTAAAATCAATGTGGTCAAAGCAATGATATTCACACCCTCCCCTTCAAAAGCCTAGTCAGCAAGTTAATATATAACTGAGGCTACTACTAGGCATAACTGTTAATTTGAAGACCTGCCATAGGCCTACTACAGCTAGTAGTTAGGCCTAGGCCTAACACCAACATTAGAAAAGTATATGTACTATTACTAACAGTGCATATAGGCCCTATGAGTGAATGCTTTTAAACCATATAAATACTATGCGGCCTACAGAGAAGGTATTCAGCGACCATTTGAAAATTGCCACATCCATTCAATGGAGCGAATGCCTATAGGCTACAGACAAAACTAGGGCCTGGATGGCTTTGTGTGTAGTATAAGTGCAAGGCCTCGTAGTGTAGTATAACTTAAGCCAACTTGAATAAGGAAGTAAACTTACCTACTACGACTGTAAGATAAGAGCAAGAAAAAAATTCCTGTCTCCTTTCCAAACTTGAAATTCAATGCAATGTGGTTCTCAAACTATCAAAGATAACATCAAATATATATCAACAGAAAGTTATTAATCTCGATCACTGAACGATTGGTGCTAGGCCTAAGGTTTTTGTTTCCTTTGAAAAGAGAAAGTGGGGAAATTGTCCTGTCAATATTCGTCCCGATGATCCTTGAAATGTTTTGTTACAAGCAAGCAACAGACTGACATTCGACTGTTATTGTAGTGTGAACCTTCTCACTCACATAGCAACTTAACTAGTCTAACTACGTGTGTATTGTACTTTTGTACGATATTAAAGTCATCAGACTGTTGTAGGGATACACACGCATGAAGCTTGTTTCAGGATGATAACACTTTCCCCGCGCGTATTTGTGGTTTGGCGCGGTGCCATATTTCGGGGAAACTCTAAGAGGGAACGACTTGCCGGATAGGGGAATGCATTCTTTTTCATTGAAAACGGGATATATTTAGATAAAAATTCAGATTGTTCATCCCCAAAATGTTATAATACTTTGATAATAAATTACAGGTTCTATTTATTCCAACACTTGTAGGAGAGAGCTCATATAAAGTAAGCTTTAATAAGAAAACCCTAAATTATAGTGTAGCATTCTTGGAGGTATGTCGGGGGTGTGTCGGTCAAAATAGACTTAGGCAAACACATGGCAAAGCAATGAATACAGTTTGTGAACTACTGAATTGTGTCCAGATGAGTCACCAATTTGTGATCTCTTGAATTCTGTCCAGATGTGTACGCAAGCAAGGAGGTTTTTCAGAGCAGTACGTCCCATCGATCTCCATTCACATGCAGCAAGAAGGCTGTTGTTTCCATGAACCGGGAAGTCACGGAACAGCAAAGCTGATATAGTTAAATATATGGAATTAAAAAAAGGTAGCAATTACTGATTGGAGCTGTCCTCGCAGGCTGAGGTGACAATGAGGAACCGATCGTAGGGAGCTTCTCTGGCCTTTTGGCTAAGACAAAACATGTGCAATATCTGTTCTTTTAAAGCCAGTTGAGAATGATGGAGCCACGCATGAAAGACCTTTGATGTAGCTGTCTGAAGGTCGAGAGGTTGGTCCGTTAAGTTTGTTGTCCCCTCGAGGACGTAGCTCCTTTGGGGAGCAGAACTCCGAGAGTAATATTTTGTTTCACCCCCGGCCTTGACCAGAGGAGTCGAGGAGACTTTGGAAAGAGACTGGGGCCGTTACAACTTGATTCGGCGTAGCTTATCGGCCTTGTATAGGTACGGTCCCTTACTCAAAATCCATATCTGGCTTTATATCTGGACATATCTGGTTGATTAAAGACTTTATATGGCCATATAAAGCCATATATAACTTGATTAAAACATAACCCAGATATGCATATTAAGTTTGATATGGCCATATAAAGCCAGATATAACTTAATATAATCGTGATCCTGATATGTATATAAAGTTTGATATGGCCATATAAAGCCAGATATAACTTGATAAAACTGTGATCCAGATATGTATATAAAGTTTGATATGGCCATATAAAGCCAGATATAACTTGATATAATCGTGATCCAGATATGTATATAAAGTTTGATATGGCCATATAAAGCCAGATATAACTTGATAAAATGGTGATCCAGATATGTATATAAAGTTTGATATGGTCATATAAAGCCAGATATAACTTGATATAAACTGTGATCCAGATATGTATATTAAGTTTGATATGGCCATATAAAGCCAGATATAACTTGATATTATCATGATCCAGATATGTATATAAAGTTTGATATGGCCATATAAAGCCAGATATAACTTGATATAATCGTGATCCAGATATGTATATAAAGTTTGATATGGCCATATAAAGCCAGATATAACTTGATAAAATGGTGATCCAGATATGTATATAAAGTTTGATATGGCCATATAAAGCCAGATATAACTTGATAAAACTGTGATCCAGAGATGTATATTAAGTTTGATATGACCATATAAAGCCAGATATAACTTGATATTATCATGATCCAGATATGTATATTAAGTTTGATATGGCAATATAAAGCCAGATATAACTTGATATTATCATGATCCAGATATGTATATAAAGTTTGATATGGCCATATAAAGCCAGATATAACTTGATAAAACTGTGATCCAGATATGTATATAAAGTTTGATATGGCCATATAAAGCCAGATATAACTTGATAAAATGGTGATCCAAATATGTATATAAAGTTTGATATGGCCATATAAAGCCAGATATAACTTGATTAAAACATAACCCAGATATGCATATTAAGTTTGATATGGCCATATAAAGCCAGATATAACTTGATATGCTAGATATGCAAATGAGCATTTTGTTAGTTTGTTTTATTATTTATTTGATTTGATTCTTGGATTATGCTTGTTACAAACTAAGACATGTTTTGGATACAGCATCACCTTCCCAGACATTGCAGTCATTTTGTGGCTACACTTCTGTTAATACCGCAGTGTACTAAGTGAACTTAGGCAATAATTTGCATATTTGGGCGGAGCTTGTATCTAAACCTACATTTTTCATGATTTAGGAAGTTGAAAGTAAAATATGCACCACGCAGTAACCAAAATTTAGAGTCAAATACGAGATTAAGTTTAAAATAAGAAGCCCATATCACTGTGATTACATAAAATAGGAAATTTCAAGGCATTTTTCTGTTCACTGTTATGAAATAAGTTGAATTTATGTACTTAAGTCAATTCAACCTAATTCTTACATTAAATTCTAATTCATGGAGCACTTAAACATTGTTTTCTGGTGTTCAAAGTCTCCATGAGGAGTGTGGACTATAAGTCCTAACTATGATTCATAACTAGAGCAGATCTGTGCCATATAAAGGCTTGATCCAGATAGAACTTTATCTGGCCATATATGGTTTTTATCCGATCTGATATAAATTCCATATCTGGTGCAGATATGGGCCAAGATATAAATTTCCATATATGGGCCATATATGGGCCATATAAAGAGTGAGCCATATAAAGTTTTATATGGGTCATATATGGCACAGATATGGGCCAGATATAAATCTCTTTATATGTGGCATATATGGATTTTCCATATATGGGCCAGAAATGGAGTAGCCATATATGGCCTTTATATTATATCAAGTTATATCTGCCCAATTCTTGTACAAGCCAGATATGAATTCCATATCTGGCCCAGATATGGGCCAGATATGAAATCCCATATCTGGGCCATATATGGATTTTGAGTAAGGGGTCGATGTGTAGGTTCTATTCTTTTCAGCCAGTCTAGAACAGAGCCCACATAATTATGACGGACCCTGTGATGAAGAGGTCTGAAGATAAATGCTGTTCAATATTCAAATTCAGTTTGATGTTCCTTCGGAGGACGTTACACCATTTGCGAGTACTTTATTCGGGAAGACAGATCGAACGCAGAATCCCTTGCCTGTTTGGCCGGTTTCAGTTCGCTCTTCAACTTCGGTCGTTGGGAGGCTCGAGAAAAGGCTTCCCTGACAATGCTATAGCCATCGAGAAGGTCACACTCGTTATTTGTGTAGCCCAGTGTTGTTTCAATGTTGTTAACATGTAGATTCACAATTTATTTTTCTTATTTGAGGCACTGTGAACAACTGCACGTTATGGTCTTCAAAGAATCCCATCGTTCAAAGTTATAAGACCTTTCCAATAATTAACATAAAGACTCCGGAGCAGAGATTATAGGACCGTCCAGCAATGTGTTTGCCCCCCTTCTCACACGTTACATCGTGCAGCGTCCTGTGTGACTCCCCCTTAAAAACTGCCCAGTACTTTTTCTTTATTCTTATTGTCCATCAGCTTTGGTCAATATAACATAACTTGTTATGTGACAAACACAAACATCTAAATACTGGAAATTGTAGACGAACTCTCAAAACTTCTTGGTGAGCTATTTAGCCGAGTCCCATGTGTGTCTCCTGTTACTGTTAAATTGTCAGGCAAAGAAGTACCTAAGATGGTACTTTTAACCCATTTTGGGTAAATTTTGTCAAGAAAAGGGTGCCTTTTGACCAACTTGGGTCGTATAACAGGAGTCATACGTAGTAACCAACGAATAAAGTTGAAAGTTTACCCAACAGAGTCTACAGAGTGTAGAGTATATTCAAATCAAACATCTATCTGTACACATCTTCTCTATAAGAGGAGAACTTGGGACAGTTATTAAAGAACTTGACTTTTTGAAGTAAGGTACGGATTTTGAGGTAGGCGAAAATCGGAAGTTACGGTAGGTCTACCGATCACATGACATTGCAGCATACAGTATATATGCCATCCGGATATTTTTCGAGGGGATGAACGGTTTTGCACAAGACAATCTGAACTGAATCGTTTTCTTTCGACCGATATGCCCGAGTTATAACGTAGGCCTAATTAATCTGCTAACAAAAATGACTTCAATTGAAGGAGGAGCTGTAGTCAGTCCACCCCCCCCCCCGGGTTAGTGCGCCCAGTACGAGAGCAACAGAGATTAGTGTTATTTACGGCCAGCTGTTCTCATCAACTTGAAAGCCCATATATCAAGAACTTTGTATGACCACCCGCGAAGTTCACCTTTCCTTAAGTTTTAGACAATAGTGTCCAGAGGATGATGAAGTAGCTCTTGGGATGGTGCCATGTTGGGGAAGGGACCGAGGAAATTCCAATTTCGTCGGGAACCTGACTGAGTCCGTTTAAGTATATCATCCCGACGGCCAAAGGTCGCTCCGACGCACTGTTGACTTGAAGTTGCTCTCAAGGGGCGCAAATTAATGAAATAAATCCCAAATCTTCCAATGTTCTTCAATGAAAGCCGAAATTTTCAAATTTTCTTCAATAAAACCCTAAAATTTTTAATTTTTCTTTCATAAAAACCCAAAATTTTCGACCGAGAAAATGGTTGCGTTCCCCCCTTCCAGCAACCCGTCGCCTTTATCGGGACTTCAGGTTGATGACAGCTCCCCACCGGGGAACTTGGCCCTGCCAGTGGGGAAAATCCTGGCTGCACCACCCCTGTGTAGCTCAGACGAGGGCTTAATAATCCTTCGAGAATACTCACGATGTCAAATTCTCTACACAACAATTTTTATTGTCTGCTTCGATGTTGTCAGTTTCAATTGTGCAATTGTTCTCACTATCCTTTTTATTTCTTTACCGCATTTATTTTTTTTTAAAGCTATGGCGCTGTTCTTCAAATCACATCAGAGCGGCGTATATTTAGAATCACACAGTGTTGATAAAACGTAGGTGTGCCAAAATACGATTTTGGTTCGTAAATACAAAGTGACATGGTTGTGAACATGAAAATAAAGCATTTTAAGTTGTTTCTGATAACAACTATGTCACGTCAGTATTTAAACTCAGCAAAATGTGTCCAATGTCACTTTGGTCAGATAGGTTCTCACGTGTCCGGGTTTAGCTTACGTGAGATTTCTGCGTCCCATGACGGTTGGATCAAACATCTGTGCTTGAATTTTTTATCTTTGTTATTTGTGATTTTATTTTATTTATTTATTTTAATTTTTTATTTATTCATTTACTTATTTTTGACACCCTTGGCACTTTCTCACCTTGAGTGATTCAGTCCAAAATTAGCTGAACTTAGAACAACTTACAACAGAAAATTTTTGGTTCGAATTATTAGATTAGCCTCACTGAACATTATATCCAAAATCAGACATTTTTTTCAACCGGGAAATAAGGTAATACTTTGCAAAGTCTTTTCCCCAAAAGAAGTACGTCCCAAGGAGAACATCAACTCAAAGTGGCCTACATTGACAACTTTAGGGCCCCATTTGTCAATAATGGTTGCTTTTATACCCCACAAATGTGTTAGCAGCGTATAGGAATATGGTTCCAAAGAATCAGACGACATAGTTAAAAATGTTTCATGGCGTATTTATGACGGCATAAGACCTACATCACTCATATTAGGTCACTGGATTTAAAATGGCGTCATACTTGAAGGAAAATTTTTTTATTCCCGATAAATTAATTGTGAGTAGACACTACACGTATGAACCAAAGAAATCAGCTTTATTTAAAATCTGATATGTCGTCATTATGACATTACGAGGTTGGAATGACTTCACATATGTCATGAACATTTTATATATCTTCATAGGTGGATGACAGCTTGCTACTTCCAGTATGGCCGTACGGGTCGTGCGTGATGGGGGCGCCCCCAAATGTCAGAAACCTGACTAAATCGGGCAGATATTTTGTCTCAGTCGGGCGGAAAATTGGACAGTTAAATTAGGTTTGGAGTCGGGCAAAATCACCGCCCTCCCTGTGAAAAACAGTCACCGTACCGCCATGGCTTCCAGTTGTAAAAGATTGGATATACATTCGTGGAAGTTAGTCTGACAACAGAATGAAACTTGCCAATGGTCTATTTGTGTCGTCAAATAAGCACTCTGACAGTTTGGAATTTACCATAGACTGATAGCCGTCATAGTCTGTATACTGGCAAGGACATTGAGTACGCACGCCTGTGTATACTGAATTCTCACACACACACACACCCACCCACACACACCCACACACACACACACACACACACACACACACACACACACACACATTTTAAACCCTGGACTGTCGAAATGACCTTTTCAAATGATTGTTGAATTACAAGCCTATCGTGTGAGTAAATCACATTGTGTATGGGATTAAATTTGATAAGAGTCTGAAGGATGAGAGAGAGGATAGTCACAGTAAATTATCATGAGTGTCCCATCAGGGGCGCATCTCCTTCGGGGAGCAGAATCCCTGCGTGGGTAACGTTTGATTTTCGCTCATGCATGGCGGCATCCAACCAAAGGAACTTTTGGAATAAAAGGTAATTTTGTACCTACTTTTCTAATGAGTTACATATCTTCATATGTAAGCTATTGAATAGTGTGTAATTTGAAGTGTTATGTGTGAGAATATCAACATGGTCTTAGGGGACTGTTTTTGTCAGGGAGGGCGGTGTTTTTGCCCGACTCCAGACCTCACCTAACTGTCCAATTTTCTGCCTGACTGAGACAAAATATGTGCCCGATTTAGTCAGGTTTGTGAGATTTGGGGGCGGTCGCCCCAGCTCCCGGCCCGTACGGCTGTGAATATCGATACAATTTTGTCTCAAAATTACGTTCCATATAATACAGCAGAAATCGTCTAGTGCATTATGGCTTTCAACCTTTACCTCCCGTAGCCACCTTTCACTTGCAGACCCGACAAAACACGATAATGGTGCGTGCGAAACAAGTTCGGCTTTAATATAAAAAAAAACTGAGTAATCCAGTGACATTACAAACTAAACTTGTATAAGGACTTACTGCAAAAAATTTAAAGGTGATTTAAAGGCAAATTATGAATAGCAGTAGAGCCTATTATCTGCACACTAATGAAAAGAATGACATTTTATGGTACTAGTCTTGCCACGACCGTACGTATACCCGGAAAATTCAAAATAATCACTTTTGGGGTGATGGCCTAACAGGTTCAGAACCTCAACTACCTAGTGCATATGTAGTGGTGGTTGAAAGGGGTCAATTTCCAAAATACACCTGTCTCCGCTGTCGGTGTCACTGAAATAGATGCGCTTGACCAACAGTAGGCCTACAATATATTATGTAAATTTTCAACCTTACAATATATTATTTGTGCCGGTTCATTTTACAAGGTAGCAGGTATAGCAAGATCCGTGACGATTATCAAGATCCTGTTACAGTACAGTTTGACAGTGTGTCACTTTTATGGGTTCTTTACACTAGCGGCACAACGGTGAATGGAAGACGAGTCTCATCCCTCTCCTTTGATGGTGGTGCTGATGGTGGTGGTGATGGTGGTGGTGGTGATGGTGGTGGTGGTGATGGTGTGGGTGGTGATGGTGGCGGTGATGGTGGCGGCGGTGATGGTGGCGGCGGTGATGGTGGCGGCGGTGATGGTGGCGGCGGTGATGGTGGCGGCGGTGATGGTGGCGGTGGTGATGGTGGTGGTGATGGTGATGGTGGTGGTGATGGTGGTGGTGGTGATGGTGGTGGTGGTGATGGTGGTGGTGGTGATGGTGGTGGTGGTGATGGTGGTGGTGGTGATGGTGGTGGTGGTGATGGTGGTGGTGGTGATGGTGGTGGTGGTGATGGTGGTGGTGGTGATGGTGGTGGTGATGGTGATGGTGGTGGTGATGGTGGTGGTGGTGATGGTGGTGGTGGTGGTAATGGTTGTGGTGGTGGTGATAATGATGATGATGGTAGTGGTGGTGGTGGTGATGACGATGACGATGATGATGACGCTGAAGATGACGCTGAAGATTAAGATGACGATGACAATGACGATGACGATGACAATGATGATGTAAGAACTTTTTCTCGAAGATGTTACAAATTTCTGAAATAAAATAATTTTTACTTGATTTTTTAACAATCTTTCTTCACAGTGAGCCACAACTGGAAAAAAGCCGTGGCTGGCATAGCTTAAACCATTTGGTTAGACATGAGCCGTAAAACCTCATCTAACTAACAAACTCTTCGCACCGTGACGAAAAAGATTGCAAATCTTTGTGCAATTTAAGAGAAAAAAAACAAGTTTCGGTATGGCAATTACAAGTTACCGTAGTCACGGAAACCATCTGCGTAGTAGACCGTAGAATATGTGTCTGTGAAGAAATGGCTGTATAAAATGTTAAGACTGGGTAAATATACTCCGTGGAGTAGTCCAGCCTGGCTATGTAACAACATCAGCACAGGATTTGAAACTAGCACAGGATTCGCCTAAAATGTATAGATTAATACATAGTATATGGTGTATACTATACAACGTATGGGGCGCCTGTGTGCTGAACCCTGTGCTGATATCTGAATTCTAGGCGAATCCTGTGCTGAATGCTGAATCCTAAATCCTAGGCGAATCCTGCCCTGAATGCTAGGTGAATCCTGTGCTGGCTTAAAAATCTTGTGCTGAATCCTGTGCTGATGTCTGAATCCTGGGCGAATCCTAGGCCATTGCCGCCTATTTTCCTTCAGATTTGCCCAGAAATTGCACCAAATTGCATTTAAGGGCCCTCAAAGATTCAAAACTTTTCCAGTCCTCTCCTAAAGTGTCATTTGGAGGTCAATTAAAATCATCACACGCACGAACTTCCCCAGTTTAATTACTCCAGAGCTTCCAGGAGGCTCGGTGCCGTTCTCACGGTACCGCCATGATCAGAGGTGTGCCATGCCACAGCCAAAATACCACAAGGTAGTGACCATTTCTTAAAATTAAATCAGTTTAAAGCTTTGGAATAAAACAGACCAGTTTTGGGAGGAGTTTCAACCCCTCCACTTAGACACCATACCACTTTCCTTACACCATCTGCAAAAATAAAAGCAATATATTTTAACATATGAACAGTTCAAAACTTTGCCAAAGGTATCATCATTTTGCATGTAAGCCCCCTTAAATGATCAAAGCTTATCTAAGGGAAGAGGGAGCCTCTCCCCCTCGAACCCCCTCAGACCTCCAGGACCGCTCCCCGTAGGTTACAGAGGAAGAGTCCAGTCCCGGGTGCAAAGCATCGTAGATACGAATATGCATACTTAACACCGACTTTCTGAAATCAACTGGAATGGAATTATGACATCATCTCCTGTGGTGCTACCCAATTTGAAATCCTAGTGGCACCGTTGGACAGATGGCTATGTCGAATTCCTGTAAAGAAAGCCTAGTTTCCGATTTTGTCGAGTAAACATAGGAAATGCGATAAAGAAAGTCATACCCAACGGACGTCTTTAACTTTTTTAATCGGATTAAGTGGATTCTTCTATAAGACCTTACAAAATTTTGGTGAGCTACGCGCCCTTTTGGGATTCGCAGTTCAATTTCTTTTATAGTACAATTCCATATGACTAAGCAGTGCAGAGCTCCTATACCCTAGATCAGGTGATCTTAATTATTTTCGTTGGCTGGCTACATTTTTCATCATGAAAATTTCGCGGGCCACAAACAGGCAAGTAAGTTTGTTCGAGAGGGGGAAGTCCCATTTTCAAATGACTAAATGAAGCAACGGGAAGGCAAATCCTCCCACCAAACAGAGTGGTGTCTAGAAGCTCCACTTCGAAGGGCCCCTAGTAGGGTCCAGGGCAACGCTCCTGTGGAACCCCAGAAGCTCAAATATATGAGCGAAACATTGTATGACTGAAACATATACGTACATTTCTGTCAATTTAATTTGAGACACAATGAACATATCAAAAGTATCACAATCTGAACATTATTTACTGCGATATCGAAAATCCTATGTTATGCAGAGCAGATAATAAACTCATGCCAGATTCGGTGGTGAACATTCACATCGAAATGATTATTTGGGTGGGGATGAGGGGGTTAATCATGACACTCTGAACGTCACCATTGGTTGGTACTTAGCGTGCCAAGAATTTAGGTGCTAAAATAGCTTCCAGATCGTTGGAAATGTTTTTTCCAAGTCTTGTAAGATGTAAATATTCATTCATTTCGAGATCGCATGATTAGAAAAAGAGACACTTTAAGGAAGGCAAATAGGAGGCAACGTTTTAGGCCTATATTTTCTTCTACCAAGAGGTATACTTCCCTCAGAATTCGTAAGCCCGTACAACTTGGTCTAAGTGGCTTTCCCCTTACTTAACCATCACTGATCTGGCCATCCCATGTCGGAAAAACCGCCCATCGTTTTCTTTATGCAGTGGGTGTGTGGATAATTTAGTCGAATTATTTTTACTTCTAGATTGAACTTAAATGGAAAAGCGTGCGGAGCGAGTGAACATTTGGTAGTTTTGGACGATTTTGGGAGAAATAAAAAGAACAAACACATAGAAATACATGCGGGCCCCCTTAACACTACAGTTCTCCCCTCTACTTTGATTTTTCAATTTGACTATTCGTCAACTTCTTTTTATCCGAAAGTACAGAAATTGTTCGAAAGCAGTACAGCTTCACCAGTAGCGTGTTCAAAGGGGGGGGGGGCGGGGGGGGGGGCACAGGCCCCCCACTTCCGAAGTCAGTCGGGGGAAAATCCCTTAGTCGGGGGATTTAAGGGTTAGGGGAAGAGAAATTATTGAAGAGACACACTGAACACTCAACAGGGATGGCCCGCATCGGGGAGTCTTAATCGATACGACAGAGTATGCAGTCCCTGGTGGCGCCCGAGAGAGGAAAATTTCTCATATAAGAACCCAAAATTTTCGGCGCGCTACGCGCGCTGTACAGTCACTCCAGGATCTTCAGCAGTTCCATTCCACATTGCTAGATAGCACAGGTCCTGCTAACCTTACCACGAAACATGTAGGCAGAGCACACTGTTTATGTGGAGGTCGAAAGTTCCATATCCCATGGCGCTGAGCCTATTTCCTATTCTCTTGTGTGTGTCATGCGGTACAGTCAGTTTGCGAGCGACTCACGCACCTATTTCATAGGGTGTACTCCAGGTGTTTCGATAAAATGTATGTTATCCTCGATATGGTCTAGAACCTACAGTTTTTCTTTTTTTCCCTTTATGTTCATAATGATCACATATCTTTTTTGTGTTAGCCTACCAAAAATTTTCGCCCCTTTGCAAATTCAAGTTTCAGATTCCAAAGACCACTATATATAAAGTGCGCAACTCGACTCATGAAGAATTAAGTGATATTATGCAAAATATGCCCTGAAATGGCATGGGATAGTAAGCCATATCCCCTTGTCACCACCTCTTCGACAGAGGGGCTGTCGAAGCTTGGGGTCGCTGGCATGGCCCAGCCCTCTGTCGGGAAATTCTGTCGCCATGCATTTACGATCGGTTTTTCTTATTTTGGCTTTCAAAGGGTCGTTTCTGCAATGAAACCCAAGATTTTCGGTACGCTTTGCCCACTCTTCCTCAGTTCTGTTACTTATAGCTAAATATAGTTCAAACCATTCCATCTTTTCAAGTAACTGAAGAAGTTGAATACATGAATTAAGGTAAATGTTGGAAATTTCACCTCATATCACCTCATTTAGTCAATGTTCTCTTGGGTCTGTAGTGCGGTATGGCTATAGGACACGAGGAGAAAAGTACAATGTAAGTTATGCCCGATAGGGACCAACTGCCAGGACAATTGACCTTAATTGGCTTTTAATAAGTACCGCTTCTTTTTATTGTAGGATAACCCCCAAAATTTTCGCTCGCTTCTCGCGCTTTGCAGTTTCACACTTTCCATTCTCGGCCGAAAATATTAAATCAGCACCGAAACTACGTTCCTCTAGTATATGCACATATATGCCCCACAATGGCATGGTTGAGTACACAGATTTTCTTCAGATCCCTCCTCACCATCCCCTTGACGGCATCGTCAAGGGGATGGTGAGGAGCATCGGGGCTGTCAGGGCTTCGGGTCGCTGCCTCCGCCCGTCTAGCCACCCTTCGAAACTTAGAAGTAGCCTACAGAATGGAATTAGGAGAGAATTTTCTTCATTATATGCTTGTTTACCAAAGGATAGAGCTCTTCCAATCGCCCTTCAGTGAATAATCAGACAGGATGCTTCGCGCTAGTCACTTTAACCATCTGAAATGGTAAAACTGTACAGGTTTAAGGATGAAACAGTGCTGTTAACTTTTGCGATCATCTCAAGCAGCCTTCTTGACTGGCCTCGTGATCTTACAGTCCTGGTGATCTTACCCTGTCAATGTAAGCTATGTGACACATACTGTAGCATACTGCAGCTTACAAGGCATAGAGGATAACTTGAACTCTCCGTCATTGACATCGAATTTCACAAAATCTGAAACAAACGAAACCTGATCAATAAGGCCTCTAGAACCAATTTACGGCGGTCTTATTACCTTACATTGCAAGAGCTTCCGGGGGCTTCGCCCCTGGACCCCCACCGGGGCTCTGCGCCTGCACCCCGCCAGGGGCCCTACCGCTGGCCCCTGGACCCCACGCGTGCAAACTCGCGCTTCGCGCTCGTGGTGCACCTTCGGTGCACTCATGACACTCCATGTCAGTAGGGGGAATCACAGGTTGTGCCCCCCCCCCCCCACCTCCGAAATCCTGCACACGCCACTGAGCTTCACCGATTCAGGCACACTGTAGGCCTCCTTTTTTTCTAATTACTGTGAATTTTACTAAGATGGGTGGGTACCCCTGGCCACGTTACTGGTTTAGAACAATCACTGCACAGAAGCTGTCCTTTATGAAGTAATAGTGAAGTAACTGCTACTGACAGGCCTAGGTGCGCCCGAAGCCCGCCGAAAAATAACGTTTTCAACACATTTTAGTTATGTTTTACTTCATTTAAAGTAATATGATTTTCTGTCCGCATCAAAATACCTCGGAAAGAAACCTCATATTTTGTTTTAGACCTGAATTTGTTCGCGGGCCGGATAGGATCGCCTCGCGGGCCGGATGTGGCCCCCCTGGCCTCCATTTAATTACCCAGGGTTTACACAGTTTAGAACGGGAACATAATCCCCAACCGTGTATATACCGGTAGTTGTTCGCAGAGTACGATAAGCTTCGACGGCGGTTTTGACCATCATCAGGAAGAAGGTATCATCGTCAGGCAGGAGGCACAAAGTATGCTATTACCAATTTGGACCACTTGACCGACCGTGATAGCCGATGTATTTTTCTCTGAATGTGAACCGAGAGTGTTTTAGATGCCAAATTTTGCCATGCTCGCCCCGCACCTGAGAGAGATAGTGACAAGTTTTCTGACGTAAAACCCAAGTCCATATAACGGTGGTGAGGCTGAGGTCGACATTGGTCCCGCATGTACAACATGAGTAGCTTTCCAATGAAAATTCCTGAAACCACTATAGTGTCAATATGATTTCATCCAGTTGCTTTCAAAGTGGTCTGCGAACAGTTGTGGCGTATACGGCGGCATTTCCCCTGTATATTGCCCCCTCTCCTACTGTCCTCAATTAAATCTGATACTTCATAATATGGGCAAACCGTTTGTGAAAAAAGGCTTGCTATGCAACGTACTAGATGCTGTACCTTGAACTGCCCTTGAAAATGCAATACTTTTTTCGGCGCGCTTCGCACTCATCCATCACCGCTACTTCCTGTTGTTAGGCCCACTTCTTGTAGGACAACGTGAGTGATAACACTGTTTCAAAGCCAGATACCAGATACAACCCCTTCAATTATCAATTCTCCACAATCACTATTCTCTGCATCAACAACTCGACCGCCTTTTAGTCGAGTAACAATATCATAAAAAAGTGTCCCAGTCGTAATTTCAGTGGTCTATTCATTGTCCATTAAACACTTTGAAAATAGTTAAATGCTTCATTTTCATATACATAATTTTGAACATATTTCAAGATTTCCGAGGCTTTGTCCCTTAGCCCCCGTCTTGGCTTTGCCTCTGGGCTCATCCTGGGTCCTAAGGATGGCCCCTGGACCCCGCACACGCTTGCTTCGCGCTACCCGCGTCATTTTTTTCTGTCGGTATTTTCTTCCCTTTAGTCGACCAAACTTGTCACCAACCCAGCCCCCCCCCCCCCTCCATTTAGAATGCTCTGGCGACGCCTCTGTTTACACTCTGCTGCGCCTTTTGGGAAAATTTTTAAAAATGGAGCAAGTTCAAAGGGGATTTGGCATCCTTTAAAACCAGGAAGCTGCCAGCAACTCCCTGCCCAAACCTAAAAGCCCATTTAGGAATAGCTCTAATACTGTACTTTAATTGATATTTATTCATGTATTTATTTTTATTGTATAATTAATATATAATTAATATGTTTTGAATTAATATTTTTTCAGGTTTCGCTTGAACAAACTTTATTGCACACCAATAACACCGGCATTCCTGACGTCGAACGAACGTTAATTTCGTACAATACTAGTACAACTTTGATTGGACATCTTAAGTGGGAAGCATTGTGCGGTCGTTACAAAAACGCTCAGGATGTTGTCTAGCAGTTAAGATCATCCTTTCGCTTGTTAGAACGTTCCTCGATCATCCTCTCAAAGATTGTGAATCATCCCCGGGTGAATCTTCATCTTGATGACTTCAGCATTTTAAGTGTACTGTACAGAACAAGCAAAATGTTAATGACAATAACAAGTCCCCGAGTTTAAGAACATAGCTTTAACGAAAATAGTAATTTTGTTTTGCTAGTTTAATGTAAGATAAGTTTGTAAATAGTTGTAAATAGTTCATGGTTGTGTTTTTGCCGGTCCGGTTTTGGGTCTTTCTGTTTGACAGTGTCCGTTTCTATGCACTTAAAAAGCACCGCTTTAACGGAAATAGATCGAAATATTTTTCTGTCCCATGCCATTTAAAACTTCTTTCGTTATACAAATACAACAGAGTTACAACTGAAAGATTCGAACAGTGACAACAGATTATCCTACACCTGCAGCTCGCAGCCACGAAAAAATCACGATATTTAAGAAGCCCTACATTTTAGTGTCACATATGTGATCTAAGCTACCAACGCTGCTAGTCCATCCCATTCAAGGGCCCTGTCAGACATAAGTTCGTGTCCCTTCAATCTGAGCACTATGGGCTACTTCCGTCTTGAAAGCGAGAAAAGATTTAACACGGGACTCGCTCTTTATGCCAACTATTTTAGCCTATATACAAAGAGGTAGAATTCAAAGAAGGTCTTCAATTAATAATAACATGTCAGTAAAATGAAATGAAGGATGTGACGTTTCAATGGTTTTCCCAAATCTTACGTAAAGGCTTTCAGTTAAGTGACGTCTTCACTTGGGCATAAATTATGGGAGGAATGAGTTTCTTCGGATCGCATTTTAAGTCTAGGAGGTAATTTATTCCTTAGGATAGAGGGGACAATCTACTCAACTGGAGTTATAACAATGTAGGTCATCCCTCATGAGAAGGTCATCGGGGTGGTAGTAGGGGGATTGGGGAATGGCGCACCAGGGGTGGGGCCAGGATTAGCCCGATAGGGGGCCAAGCTCCCCGACGGGGCCAGGAACTCCATGATCCTACAAAGGTGATGAGTTGCCAAAAGGACGACAAACGTAAAATTGTCGGTGCCCCAAGCGCGCCGAAAAATTTTGACTTTTTTTGCAAAATTCGAAAATTTGGGATGTTATTGAAGAAAATTTGAAAAAATTGGCTTTTTTCCAAGGAAAAGTGGAAAATGTGGGGTCTTCATTTAAGAATCTTCACTTTCTATGAGCAAAATCAAGAGGGGCGACTGAAGGTCATTGGGATTACGTATTATATCATGTACGGATTAAGCTCCCCGACGAAAGTGGAATATTCCCCGACGGGGGGCCAGCCTCCCCGACGGGGGCATGCTATTTCTCCCGCTGGCACCACCGCTGGGGTGCACACGGGGGGGGGCTGCACACACCAGGCCTGTAGTTAGACAGGTACAGGTGAGAATCATGATTAAGGGGAGGGACACTATATATAAAATTCATATTTTTTTACTTTTCTAGGGGGAAAACATTTCCCCTGAAGGCCCTTATCTATGGGTTTGACATACATGTGGGGTGGACCTAACCTTTAACACACCAGATTGCCAAATGAATAAGGTAAGTATTGTGCTTAGAATTGGAAAGAAAGGGGCGAAGAAGTTGGTAGTCTTCCAAAATAGTGCTAAACCCAGAGCTCGGGACATACCAAACACTTAATTAGGCCTCAGGTAGGAACTCTGCAACAGTGGACCACGACACTCAGACAGAAAATAGCTAAATAGCGGTTGTCTTTCATGCGCAATCATGTGTGGATCTCCTTTCAATAGGAACCTTATAAACTTTCTCTTTCTTTTCTTAATTCCATCAAAGACCTCAAACAACAACTGATGAAGAAACAGTCCGTTGCCTAGCAACCGAGACTGGCGAAGCTTTTTAACTCACTGAATTGCAACAGGGAGCTGTCTACAGATACAACAGCAACGTTCGACTTTGTATATAAAGTACACAGTGCTAGAAAGCTAGTACAAGTCAGAAACCTAGATAGCTTGTACAAGAGTGCCGACAAATGTTGCCGTGGAGGGTTTTTCATATCACACCACCCCTTAACTCAGTGACACAGATGGATTGAAAAGCTCTTTGTATTGGCGTATGGTCCAAGGACCTTCCTCCACAGTAACCTTGGTGGGTTTGATAGAGGGACAATGGCTAGGTGGGGAACAGAGTAAAACCTCGTAGTAATTTGTAGGCTCTATCCCTTTATCACTATGAGCCACAGGAGGGTGCTTAAATCCCTGTCCCCCCCCCCCCCCCCTACCTTGCACTGGCACCTTGGCTACCAGTCTGAGCATGTATCTTTTGTCAACAGAGCAAAAGCCAATGCCTAACGTTATATTGGTGATGACTAGTACAGTACCTCTACAACTTTTAAGAAAAGTCTTCATTGCAGGCTAAGATCTGAAACCACTCCCAAACGCCGACTAACAACCCCGAAGGTACACGACCCTTAAAAAAAATCCCCAGCAAGCTTTAACGATGTTCTAAATTTGCATGAACTAGCTGCATTGAAAGGAAATGTGGCTATTGTAACACCAACAATAGGGCCCAAAGGATTATTACTCGTACTGACACAACTGAATGAAAACTTGTACAAAAAGTTGCCCCTGACGTTAGACCTTTATGTTTGTAAACAATGGTACACCAACAAAGTAACAAACAAGCAGAAAAGCACACTGATTGGCTAGCACTTGATGAAAAGGATCTGACGTTTTGGTTTTACTCTTCCATCAACTAAATTAAGTGCTGAAAATGTAGAAAATTATATAAAACATCATTTATTTAGTTGCATTTGCGAGAATCGCCACAAAGATATCGTCACAAAGTTGATTTACAAGTAAAGATGATAGCCACAGACACTCCAATCCCTTCATGATGCATGAGATTTTGATTAAAATAGTCAGTAATAACATTAATGTGGTTCTGTGAGTGACCCTATATAATCAATTCCAATTATTATCTCTAGTAGTGAGTAGATAGCATATGCCGTCACGAGGCCTCTGTGTGTGGTGTGGCACTTCATGGTTTAGGGGCCGTGTCATTTCCTCCCTCCCTGTCTGCTTGCTAAAGACCGGGGTCGTTCACGATGACGACAGGGATCGTTCATCTATTTACAGGGGACGTCCTTTTCAGATGTGGGCAGAAGCGAACTAAATAGCCTGCGCTCATTGGCTTACTCAGGCACTTGACTCAGTGGGGTATGTTTGATGACCAGCGTCTATGAAAGCGTGACCCTTGTCTTTTGGCTACTTTTCGCATTAATTAAGCAGATTGGTGGCGCTCTCTCGTTTTAATGGATATTACTTACGGTGATGAAAGGTAGTTGAACCCCAAAAGAAAGTAGCGCCCCTTTTAGTATTACCCTTCCCCTGTGCAACAGAGGAATCTTACCACCAGAGCGAGGGCGCCTTTAGTTTATAACTGGTTATAATGAATCCTGCGCGAATCCTGTGCTGAATCCTGGGCGAATCCTGTGCTAGCTTCAGACTGGTAACAATTTTATGTTATGAAATTGTTAATGTTAAACCCCCATCTGCTGCAAGATGGCTGGTAGCATCAACCGCTTTTTATTTACAAGGATTATGAAACACTTTCCCTCAGACACTGCATTCGTCTTCGCTTACGGTTCTGGTGTATTTCAGCAAATGGGTAACAGTAATCCGGTGAGTGTGTAGCTAGTCTTCCCTTTGATTGAAGTTCCACACCAATGTAATGTATTGTTGTGGGTATCAGTTTTGCGAAGAAAAAAAAAATAAATGTATGGAACAACAAAAGCGGGGCCAAATTATGGCCCCTGGCATCAGTGCCGGATTTGCGACGGGGCCACAGGGGCCAAGGTTCCGAGCCTCCCACATTTAGGGACGCCCCACATTTGGGTGTCCAAAAAATGGAAGCCTAAGATACTTTACCGTCCGTCGAGAAAATTCCAGTTAAGCAACTGGAAATTGGTTAGGCCTACTGGTTCCAACTGTTACCAGTTGGAACCAGTAACCAATTTCCAGTTACTGAACTGGAATTTTCTCCTGGACGGATCCGTCCGTCCGTCCGTCCGTCCATGGTCAACATGTAAATTATGGACCTTTGTATCGAACTTCACACTGAACAAAAGTTCGCATTCGATAAATACATGGGGCATATATGGGTGCATGGTCTTTTTTCTACAGCATTTGCGTAACTTGCCACACATGTGGCACCACAAACCCCATGAATTCAGTGTTTATAAATTTAAATTCTGTCAGTTTTGCACAAAAGAAAACGGCATCCCTGCAGATTCAGATACTTGGATGACGTTCTAGCTATCAACCACTTATCATGTGAGACATATGTCCACCGCAAGTCTTCTTGAAAGAGATGAACATAACCAACACCTTTACCAAAATCATACTCAGGATTAACTTGGCACTCATACTCATGGTATCGAATTATAGCGGTGAGCTATCGTTTCTCTACTCAAGCTGATAAAGAGATAAAGAGTCTCTTCCGTTCAGTGAAGTGCCAGTCTAGGCTCATCAGTCTCCACATCCTTGCTATGGAACCGGGCATTCTCAAAACCGTTGACCACGATGAAATGATCAGTCAGTTTGCTAAAGACAAAGCCAGAAGAAAGCCCATTCCATGATGGGTTCAACATTCAACTGAAACAGAAGTAAATGCATTTCCCCATTAGACACTTGGGAAGGGGAAAGTTTGCGGGAATACATTTCTCATACGGAAAACTGAATATTGATTCCTGGAGGGGCATTAGAAAACAACCTTAAAAAAAAAAGCAAAATTTACACATTAACTGTGACAGTAGTAAATTTCCAGAACATGAGATTTCAAAATTGAAAATGTTTAGATGCAACTTGCAAGGCCTGGAAAGTGCCATTTCCAGTGATGTGGCAAGCATTTTCTGCCAAATTTTCTTGCACAGTGTACGCCAACCTATGGTGGCACTCTGCTTACATAGTGGTCCTAATCGTGAAAGGGCCCCCAAACTATTCTGGCCCCACCCCCACGAGCTAAATCTGGACCTGCCTGGCTTATATGCTCTTCTTAAGAGCCCTGCCAGTATTTGAGAGGAAGAAGAATTGTAGTTGTCTCAGCCATTGAAACCTTGAAAAAAGCAAAAGTATATGTACCCTGTCTTAAATTTATTTTGATACCCCGATTTTCATTTTTAGCAGATGTCTGTAGCCCAGTAACGAGACATAAGGATGACTGCAGCAGTCCAAAAGTCATTCAATCAGGCCAAATGTGGCTGCTGAATGGGCTCTTGCTAAGGAAGTGCAATTAGTGCACCACCTTGTCTTATTGTATAGGTATGTGTGTATACACTAAATAATCAGAACTATCTGTGGGTCAAATCCAAATCAGGAAAATCATGCAAGGCTCATCATCCCAGTCATAAGGAACATACTGTATAATATGTACAATGCTGAGGTGACCTGGTCTTCCTGCCCACCAGGTAACATTCAGATTTCCAGTCATTTACCACTTTACCAAGGATGGAAGGGGTACTGTAATTTCAGAGGACCTTTTAACAGGGGTTTGCCTGGATGATGAATTCTGGAAAATTGTTGATTTTAGCAATATGTTTACATTGAAAAGTTCTAGAGATTGGCTCAGTGAGTCCAAAAAATATGAGGACTCCTCTTTGGCTAAGCCCAACACCACTTTCTGAAAGCTGTTCTGGACATGGGCTGTACAGGGCAAATTTCCTCATCCCAGACAGCTCCAGTTCTTCCAAAGTGACTTCTAGCTCCTCCCAAAACTGTCTTAAGCTTCTCCTAAGTTCCTAACTTTCCAAATTCCCATTGACTCGCTGGTGAAGAGCCATAGGGCAAAACTAAATGTTACTTTTGAAGGAGTTCTGCTCAAAGGAGCTATGTTACCCGGAGGGACACAAGACATAACCAACCTCTTGACCTTCAGACCTCTACATCATCATTCTATCATATGTGGCTCCATTCTCTACTGGCTGATTAGAACAGATACTGCACATGATCTTAGCCAAAAGGCTGAGAAGCAATCTCCTCCCTGTGCAGCACAAACCTAGTTTATTGCTTAAGGTCATGTCCTGATGAGCACACAAAACCCTGATATTTAATCAGAACACTCTCTTTGCATTGCATGAAATTTGAGCTACTCTGCATCTTTTGAATTTTCAGATTTTGATGTCAATCAAAGAGCAATCACCAATAGAGAATTTTGTCTACCCATAATCAAAATTGTACTTGGGGTGATGAATGATTGACTGACAGGATCTGAATTTTACAATACCTGCAGTATACGGTCAGAAACATGATAAAACTGGCCATGTGTGGAAGTTTCAGTCTGTGGCAAACTTCCAACCAAAAGACATCCACATTGGCATGTACACCTCAAATTTGTGATCAGTCAAGTACTTTGATTGGCACAAAGAAGAATGGAGCAAATTTAAGCTGTACCTCCAAATGTAGGCCTACATAAACCACTCTGATTGATCAAATGACTCGCACAGGTAACAGAGATGCAATAGACAATGGAAGATGCAATAGACAGACAGGGTCAAAGGAAGGTTCTCAAATTTCAACTTGGACAGTCAATTGCAACTGTAGGGCACAGTACAGTAGTTGGTTTACTTCAGTGTCTTTAGCCATTGAGAATTGGCATTAGGCAATGGAACTAACTTGTGGACAGCAAACAATAATGTTAAAGGAGATGAAAGGAGGGACTTGTTTCAGTAAACTTAGCTGGAAGAATTTGAACCATATAAGGGGATGAGGAGATTCTGTTAAGAAAGATAAATCTTTTAGTTAACCCTTAAAAATACTACCAACATCACGGTACCTATTTTCATGTCAGATGGTATTGACTACTTCTGTACTCAGAGAGTTGCAAATACCCTGTAAAATTCGCTTGACAATTTGTGAATCAAAGTTCTTAAAATGAGTACATAAAATCGTAACTTCACTGTGCAAGCCAAATATCTATACTATGTCAGTCTTGAATGTACATTCATACGATCAAGAATGAAGTCAGGATAGCACTTCATGACAATTTTTTAATCTAATGCTTGAATTTTTTTGTTGTGTGGATTGAATAATAACTTAGGAACTATTTTAGACAGGAAACATTTGATCTTTCTAACCTGAATGACCATTGCATTTTAAATTGATTTCAGTTTTGTGTTTACATATTTTTATTTCAGGATAACATGATTGATTTTGTCTTTGCTGTGGACCATTCAAAAGACTGGCATGCCAAGAATTTGGAAAGAAACCCTCAACATTATTCTGGACTTAAAATCTTTGGACCAAGAGCTATTGCTGCCTACCAAGAGAGGTTGGGAGCTGGTGCTTACTACAATACCTTGGTGAAATGTGAGAAGAGGGTATACAGCCAAAGGGCACTTTTACTTGTTTTTACTAATTACAAGGATCACTTCTCCCTTACCAAGGGTGAAATTAGCTGAGGGACAGGGGCTATTTGGACTCTGTTACCTGCCAGACAGCTCCCATAAGAGCCCAAAAGAATATGATATGGAGCCAATGTTTTTACCAAAAGTAGGTTCAATTTATATCTGGTTATTCCCTGCATATTATGTTCATGATGTAATTGGTTACTGTCCCCTGGTAAACTTAAAATGGCTCCTGGTTCTACTATAAAACCAGGGAACCAAGAGACCTTTGTAGACTGAAAGTGAATCCTGGTTCAGGTTACCTAATGTCACCCTTGCCTTCCCTTATACTATCAATGTTATGCAGTCCCTCTACCAGAAAGTTTGTACCCTGGCATGTTGTGTCAGAGCAATGTGCCTGTAGTAAGAGTGAGGAGATATTTTGCAATATGAACTGAAAAGTGTTTAAATGTGAACTTAAAGTGCACCTTAAGTCTAGAATTACAAGAATATATGTTAGAGGTTGGAATATGAATCTCATTTATCCAACTCCCATTTTCATAGCCTTCTCCATTGCTGAAACATAAATGCTGAAATTTAATCAATTAATTTGAAATAGTACAGTAAATAGTGCAATAATTTGTGATATCCTTTTGTACAACTCAACTGCTTTTGTTTCCTTTTGAGATTAGAATATTTTATGATCTTGAAAAATTTACTGTTTTTTTGCATAGAAAGACAGTGAGCCACAACTGGAAAAAAGGCCGTGGCCGGCTCGACTTGAACCAATTGGTTGGAAACTGGGCCGTTAAACCTCATCTAACTAACTAACTAACTGCATAGCATGTTGTACAGAGAGGGCTTGTGTAGTCAAATCTCTATAATAGAAAGACAGTGATCACATTTTGGCACAAGGTTTAGTGGCTTTTGAAAAACAAAGACTGTAATTTGAGTAGTACAAGAATGACATCACAAATTATTGTGCAATCTGCCATTTTAAACTGAGTGAATAGGCTTCAACATTTTATATCTCAGCTCAGGAATGTCCCATGAAGATGGAAGTTGGACCATTTGAATCTGTTTTTGAAGCTTTGTAATACATACTTTCAACCTTTAGACTTTAGGTATACTTTAAAGCTTTCTGCGAATCTCTTAGAAGAAGAGAGAAGAAAATGGAAATTTTCTGTGAGCTTTCTGCCCCCTCCCCTCTCCACCTCCCTTTACCATCCATTATAAAGCCTTCTCCAGTTGCACCACTTGTGGTTACATTTTTCTGACAGTCCAAGCTGTAGAAGCTGTGTTTTCAACTTTGCTTTCATTTTAAATGAATTATGAAATTGTTCTCAAATGTCTTAAAATTCAGTTCAATTCAATGGTTAATTCAACTATTGTGCATATAACAAAATATACATCAGAATTTTTCTTGTCAGCAAAAACGCAACAAAAGTTTACAACAATGAAAAACATAAAAATAATCATCTAAAAAACAAAAACCCAGATAAAAAAAAAATAAGAATAACAGTAACTAGACTAACTGAGGTAAGAACAAAGGTTAAACCAACTGCAGCAGGAAAATAAAAACAAACAACCACCATAGAAATAAGAATATGAGTAAAGCAGAGAAAACGATGAAATGCTGTAAGAAGTGGCAAGAATAAAGAATTAAGAATATTTTTAAATTTTATCTACAGATGGGTAAAAAGTAAAATGTCTTTGAAGATCTTCCTGAAGGTAAAAATTCAAACAAACAAGTGGTCAGGTGGGACTTTTTGCTCAAAATGGCTTTTTGAAATGCACTTCTGGGATCTTTCATTGTAAAGTGACTGCAGGGATGGTATAAATCCAGTACCAATAATCTTCCTAGCACACCTAATTACAGAACTCATTTTATTTAAGTACTCTTGTGCCATGCGACCAAACCACACTCTAATAGAACTAGTTAATATACTCAAATGAAATAGCATGGTAAAACTTAATCAGAAGTCCTTGATTAAGATTAAAAGATATGAAAGTTCTTCAATAGTAGAGGCATTGTGGGGCTTTGCTTATTGATTGAATAGAATTTTGATACCATTGAAGATCATTGACATCACTGTAAATGTATGAGCCAAGAAACTTAAAAGTATTCACTACTTCTACTGTCTGACCCTTTATTATTAATGACCGCTTATTGTTTTTGTTATGTCGAAAGTCAATAATCATTTCCTTGGTTTTAGTAACATTTAAAATTAGGTTATTAGCATCACACCAATTGACGACCGATTCCACTTGAGCTCTGTACATACATTTATCATTCATTGACACAAGTCAAGTGTAGTGTAGTGTAGTGTAGTGTCATCAGCAAATTTCACTATGATATGTGCGGAGACACTACACTACACTTACACTACACTTGACTTGTGTCAATGAATGATAAATGTATGTACAGAGCTCAAGTGGAATCGGTCGTCAATTGGCTTGATGCTAATAACCTAATTTAAATGTTAACTTAAAACCAAGGAAATGATTATGACTCGACATAACAAAACATAAGCGCGGTTCATTAATAATAAAGGGTCAGACAGTAGAAAAGTAGTGAATACTTTAACGTTTCTTGGCTCATACATTTACAGTGATGCAACTGATTTCTCAATGGTATCAAAATTCCTATTCAATCAATAAGAAAGCCCCAACAATGCTTTACTATTGAAGATACTTTCATAATCTTTTAATCTTAATCAAGGACTTCTGATAAGCTTACAAATGCGATTTCATTTGAGTACATTAACTAGTTCTATTAGAGTTGGTTTGGTTCGCATGGCACAAGAGTTACTTAAATAAAAAAGAGTTCTGTAATAGGTGTTGCTAGGAAGATTATTGTATGGATTTATACATCCCTGCAGTCACTTTACAATGAAAGATCCAGACAGAAGTGCATTTCAAAAAGCAATTTTGAGCAAAAAGGTCACACCTGACCACGTGTTGTTGAATTTTTACCTGCAGGAAGATCTTCAAAGACATTTTACTTTTACCTATCTGTAGATAAAATTTAAAAATATTCTTAATTCTTTATTCTTGCCAGCTACAGCATTTCATCGTTTTCTCTGCTTACTCATATTCTATTTATATGGTGGTGTTTGTTTTATTTCCTGCTGCAGTCGGTTAACACTTGTTCTTACCTCAGTTAGTCTAGTTATGTATTTCTATTTTTTATCTGGGTTTTGTTTTAGATGAATTTTTAGTTTTTCATGTTGCAAAACTTGTTGCGGTTTTTGCTGACAAGAAAAATTATGAGGATATTTGTATATGCAAAATAGTGAATTAACCATTGAATTGAACTGAATTTTAAGCCATTTGAGACAATTTCATAACCATTTAAAATGAAAGGAAAGTTGAAAACACAGCTTCTACAGCTTGGACTGTCAGAAAAATGTAACCACAAGTGTGCAACGGAGAAGGCTTTATAATGGATGTTAAAGGGGAGGTGGAGAGGGAAGGGGCAGAAGCTCAAAGGAAAATTTCCATGTCTCCTCTCTTCTTCAAGAGATCGCAGAAAGCTTTAAAGTATACCTAAAGTCTAAAGGTTGAAAGTATGTATACAGCTCAAAAAACAGATCGCAAAATGGTCCAACTTCATCTTATGGGACATTCCTGAGCTGAGATATAAAAGGTTGAAGCTTTCACTCAGTTTTAAAAATGGCAGATGCACAATAATCGTGATGTCATTCTTGTACGACTCAATTACAGTCTTTGTTTTCAAAGCCACTAAACCTTCGTGCCAAAAAGGGATCCCGTCTTCCAAATTATAGAGATTTGACTACACAAGCCCATCTCTGCAACATGCTGCTAGCAGTTGTTTAGTAGTTAGATGAGTGAACGGCCAGTTCCAACCAATGAGTTCAAGTCGAGCCGGGCTCACGGCCTTTTTTCCCAGTTGGGCTCACTGTCTTCTATGCAAAAAAACAGTAAATTTTGTCAAGATCATAAAATATTAATTCAAAAGGAAACAAAAGCAGTTGATTCTACAAACGGATATCACAAATTATTGCACTATTTACTGTACTATTCAAATTATGATTAATTCCAGCATTTATGTTTCAGCATGGAGAAGGCTATGAAACAATGGGGAGTATGGATAAATGAGATTCATATTCCAAACTTAACATATATTCTTGTAATTCTAGACTAAGGTGCACTTAGTTCCAGATAAACCACTTTTTCAGTTCATATTGCACAAATATCTCCTCACTCTTAATACAGACATTGCTCCTGACACAACATGCCAGGGTACAAACTTTCTGGTAGAGGGACTGCCATAACATTGATAGTATTAGGGAAGGACAAGGGGACATTAGGTACCTGACAGGATCACTTTCAGTCTCTACAAAGGTCTCTTTTGGTTCCGGTTTTATAGTAGAACCAGGAGCCATTTTAAGTTTACCAGGGGACAGTAAACCAATTACTCATGACATCAATATGCGGAATAAACAGAATAAATTGTTGAACCTACTTTGGTAAAAACATTGGCTCCATATCCTATTCTTTTGGGCTCTTATGGGAGCTGTCTGGCAGGTAACGAGCCCAAATAGCCCTGCCCTCAGTAATTTCACCCTTGGAAGGGAGAAAATTTTAAAAATAAAATTGGTGGGGGGGGGGGGGGGTGGGGGGGGGGGGGGGTGGGGGGGGGGGGGGGTGGGGGGGGGGGGGGGTGGGGGGGGGGGGGGGTGGGGGGGGGGGGGGGTGGGGGGGGGGGGGGGTGGGGGGGGGGGGGGGTGGGGGGGGGGGGGGGTGGGGGGGGGGGGGGGTGGGGGGGGGGGGGGGTGGGGGGGGGGGGGGGTGGGGGGGGGGGGGGGTGGGGGGGGGGGGGGGTGGGGGGGGGGGGGGGTGGGGGGGGGGGGGGGTGGGGGGGGGGGGGGGTGGGGGGGGGGGGGGGTGGGGGGGGGGGGGGGTGGGGGGGGGGGGGGGTGGGGGGGGGGGGGGGTGGGGGGGGGGGGGGGTGGGGGGGGGGGGGGGTGGGGGGGGGGGGGGGTGGGGGGGGGGGGGGGTGGGGGGGGGGGGGGGTGGGGGGGGGGGGGGGTGGGGGGGGGGGGGGGTGGGGGGGGGGGGGGGTGGGGGGGGGGGGGGGTGGGGGGGGGGGGGGGTACCCCCCGGCACACGCAGATCGGGGAAAAAATTTTTTTTTTAAAACAATCCGTTTTTGGGTTTCTTAAGGTCAATAAAGGGGGCCCGAAACAAAAATTAAAAAAAACCTTAATTTTTTCCAAAAAACCCAGTCCATGATAATCTAAGGCCATGGATAACCCAAAGGGAAATATTTCAAAGCGAGCCTGTTTAAAGATCAATCCCTTTTAATGCCTTAAAAATTTTCAAAGGGGAACAGAGTGGAAAAGACGTAAGCTAAACAGCTGAAATGACTTTAGCGGATTTAAAAAAAATACAGAAAAGAAAAAAACAAAAATTTCTCGGAACCCGAAAATTCGGTAGGGGCCACTGCCAAATTTCCGGCAAACCAGCAGCAAGGAAGCTAGGATTTGTAGACCCCCAATAGGTTTTGAAATAACCATTAATTTCAAACTTTAATGAATTGAAAAAAAACCCCGGGGACATTTAGGGATAATTGTTCTAGGCCTAAAAGTTATTTGAATGAAGAATGTGATTGGGGAATTGATTTGGTTGTGAAACGGACTGTTAAAATTTTGACCGTTTTCCCAGAAGTGGTGTCAATTTGGAATAGGGATGAATAGGTTTGTCGAAAACGAAAGAGGCTTTGGAGATGTACAGGTTTAAGTCGTGTAGAAATTCAAAGGGTGCAATTAGAAGACGGATTAATTTGCATGAGGGGCAATATGGGAATGCACCTTGAACATTGACCCAAAGAGGCCCTTTGTAAACTGGGGGCCAAGGGGGTTTCGGGAAATCGGCCAAGCCCCCATGTTTTGACCCGGGCCCAAATGGACCCGGGGTAAATTTAGTATGGTTCCCTTAGGATTGTCCCCCAAATATCCCTTTCATTGGGGTAAGCGGCACATAATATTTTCCTGTTCCTTGGAGAAAACATAGTATGCCAGGGCCAATCCTGGTGAGCATAGGCCCCATGTTACATCAACCTTATAGTCAAAACCCGTGAAAGGGGTTCCCCTTGCACTGGAATTTTTACCTTGGGGTAGCCCAAAGTGTACCCTGAGCCCTGCTTAGGTACCCAAACCCAAAGTCCGGAGGGATAAAATCCGGCCAAAAATTCGTTTTTAAAAAATATAGTTTTTTCCAATTTTTGATGCGCAGAAATCAATATTTTAAAGTTTAAAAATAACCATGTGTTAAAAAAACCTGGTTCAGGAAACCAGTTTTAGCATTTTCAACTCTGTTCAGACTTTTGCCATGTTTTTAACGCTTTAAATGGCCAGTTACCCACCTCACCCCAGTAATGATTGACAAATGGAAAGCAGTTGCTGAATTTTAAGTTTGACTGTTTACTTCGACTGATAAAAGTTACAATATGTCAATGAAAAAAAGTAGAAAATTAAGGTGGAAAGGGATTATGTGTTTGCAAATTCTCCAACTATTTTCATACTGTTGCATGTGTTGCATTAAAATCCACAGTTAAAATTCTCTAATTCCACACACGCAAAAACCAAAAGTTGGCTTTTTTCGACATGGGGGCCAGATTTGCTATTTTTATTTTTTTCAGTATAGGGGAAAATACGGGGACGGGCCCCCCAATTTGAAACTTAAAAGAAACAAAATGTTTTTTTCCAAAAAAATCTTTTCCCAAAAATTACCAAAAAATTTTGCGCGTTCAATAGTTGTAGTTGTTTCAAGCTTTTAAAAAAAAAACCCATAGATGGAAACCAATTTTTGAACTGGACCTTTTGGGATGGCCTAGGGTTTTTTCCCCCTTTTAAAAAAGAATTCCATTTTTTCAGGAATATTGACAAACGCTTTATGTTGTTGGACTTTTGACCTCGTTTGTTTGAGCCCTGTTTTCGAGAGAAAAATTTGTCCAAATTTTTAACTCTGGGTAAAACAAGTGCAAAGGGCAAAAATCGTTAATTCAAAAATATTTCGGTACGTGGCAAGTTTTGCAGTGAAACCAATTTGTCTCCCTCTGGAGGACTTCCATAGCAAACCCTGAATTTTGGGCTTTGCGAAAACCGGTAACGTTGGGATTATTTTCCTTTTTTTAAAAACCCTGGGTTTAAAATAACGTGCGACGGGCAACCTTTTGGCACGCCCAAACCAGGCCAACAAAATTTAAAAACCAAAAAATATTTTTCTTCCAATTATCTGCAAATGCCCTATCTACATGGACTTAACTAACTAAGCCTAAATTTTTAAAACCGGGCCCCAAATAGCCTGCATGTGGGAATTACTTTACAATTTTTAAAGGAAAATTTATGTTAATTTCTAAACCCCCCTTGGCCGGGGAACCTTTTTGGGAAATTTTTGAAAAAAGGCCAAAGGGCCTGAAATCGTAGCAGGGGGCCCAAACAATTATGTATTTAAAAGAAGTTAAAAAAAAGTAATGAAACATAAGAAAGAATTTGGGAATGGTCCTTCAATTCATTTTTTTGTTTTAAACCAAAATGTCAAATTTCCAATTCACTCCCGCACACTGCAAAAGGGCCCAACTGCGAGAGTATTCGCCCATACCCAAAATGGGGGAGAAAACATCTTCCAAGCATGCCAAACAGTATTTTTAAAAGCTAAGGGTTTGCACTTAGAATTGTACCACTATGATTTTTGTAAACCTGTGGAATATGGGGGAAATGGCCTAAAACTTCCACATCGCCTTAAAGGGGGCTTTCTTAAGTCCTCAAAAGAGAAGAATATCATTTATTAACTGGAAAGCCTTCACCGTTTTGGGAACTTTTGAGCAAAATTTGCAACGTACGCTAAAAATGATGTTTTAAACACTATGCATATAACATCCCAACAATCTTTCATTAATTTATTTTGGGAAACCCCAACAGCGCAACATGGAGACGCAGATTTGTCAGAATCCAGTGGAGACAACGTGTAATTAACTTTGACAAATTGAACGTCGGGAAATCGGAAGTTCAAGTGTTTTCCCCACCCTTGATTTTTGAAATATTTTAAACATCAAATAAATTGAAAAATCAAAGTAGAGGAGAACTGTAGTGTTAAGGTGGCCCGCATGTATTTCTATGGTGTTTGTTCTTTTATTTCTCCAAAATCGTCCAAAAACTACCAATGTTTCACTCGTCCGCACCTTTTCCATTTAAGTTCAATCTAGAAGTAAAAATAATTAGACTTAAATTATCCACACACCCACTGCATTAAAGAAAACAATGCGGCGGTTTTTCCGACATGGGAGGCCAGATCAGTGATGGTTAAGTAAGGGGAAAGCCACTTAGACCAAGTTGTACGGCCTTACGAATTCTGAGGGAAGATACCTCTTGGTAGAAGAAAATATAGGCCTAAAACGTTGCCTCTATTGCCTTCCTTAAAGTGTTTCTTATGTACTTCTAATCAGCATCTGAAATGAATGAATCTTTACCTCTTACAAGACGTGGAAAAAACATTCCAACGATCTGGAAGCTATTTTAGCACTAAAATTCTTGGCACGACTACGTACTAACAATGGTGACGTTTCAGAGTGTCATGATTAACCCTCATCCCCACCCAAATAATCATTTCGATGTGAATTCGACATAGCCATCTGTCCAAACGGTGCAACTAGGATTTCATAATTGGGTAGCAACACCAGGACTGATGTCATAATTCATTCCAGTTGTTCAGAAAGTCGGTGTAAGTATGCATATTCGTATATACGGAGGTCCTGGAGGGTCGGAGGGGGTTCGAGGGGGAGAGGCTTCCCCCTCCCCCTTAGATAAGCTTTGATCATTTAAGGGGGCTACATGCCGGCGGCAAATGGATGATTACCTTTGGCAAAGTTTTGAAAAACTGTTCATATGGTAAAATATAGCTTTTATTTTTGCAGGGATGGGTGTAAGGAAAGTGGTATGGTGTCTAAGTGGAGTGGTTGAAACTCCTCCCAAAACTGTCTGTTTATTCCAAAGCGTTAAAATGATTTAATTTTAAGAAATGGTCACTAGCTTACCTTGTGGTAATTTGGCTGTGGCATGGCACACCTCCGATCATGGCGCGTACCGTGAGAAACGCACAGGGCCTCTGGAAGCTCTTCGGGTAATGAAACTGGGGAGTTCGTGTGATGATTTTAATTGACCGCCCCAATGACACTTTAGGAGAGGATAGAAAAGTTTGAATCTTGCAGGCCACTTAAATGCAATTGGTGCAATATTTGGCAAATCTGAAGGAAAACTAGGCGACAATGGCCTAGGATTCGCCCCGGATCAGACATCAGCACAGGATTCAGCACAAGATTTCTAAGCCAGCACAGGATTCACCTAGATTCAGGGCAGGATTCGCCTAGGATTTAGGATTCAGGATTCAGCATTCAGCCACCAGGGATTCGCCTAGAATTAGATATCAGCACAGGGCTCAGCACACAGGCGCCCCATACGTTGTATAGTATACACCATATACTATCGTACTTAATCTATACATTCTAGGCGAATCCTGTGATAGATAGTTTCAGATCCTGTGCTGATGTTGTTACATAGCCAGGCTGGAATACTCCACGGAGTAATATTTACCCAGTCGTAACATTTTATACAGCATTTTCACCCCCCCCCCCCCCCCAGACACATATTCTACGGTCTATACGCAGCTGGTTTCCGTGACTACGGTGCTTGTAATTGCCATACCGAAACTTGTTTTTTTTATCTTAAAATTCGCACAAAGATTTGCAATCTTTTTATCACGGTTGCGAAGAATTGTTAGTAGCTGAGGTTTTATGGTCATGTCTAAACAAATGGTTTAAGCTATGCCGGCCACGGCCTTTTTCCAGTTGTGGCTCACTGTGCAGAAAGATTGTTAAAAAAATCAAGTAAAAAATTATTTATTTCAGAAATTTGTAACATTTCGAGAAAAAAGTTCGTACATCATCATTTGTCATCGTCATCGTCATGTCACGTTTATCTTAATCTTCAATGTCATCTTCAGCGTCATCATCATCGTCATCGTCATCACCACCACCACCACCACCACCATCACCACCACCACCCACCACTCACCACCCCACCACCATCACCACCACACAACCATCACCACACCCACCATCACCACAACACATCACCACCAACACCATCACCACCACCACCACGCCACCATCACACCGCCACATCACCAACCCGACACCATCACCACCGCCACCATCCCCACCGCCACCATCACCACCGCCACATCACACCGCACCATCACTACCGCCCACCATCACCACGCACCATCACCACGCCACCATCACCACCGCCACCATCACCACGCCACCATCACCACCGCCACCATCACCACCGCCACCATCACCACCAACACCATCACACCAACACCATCACCACCACACCATCACACCGCCACCATAACACCGCCACCATCACCACGCCACCATCACCACCACCACCATCACCACACCACCATCAACCACCCACCACCATCACCACCACCACCATCACCACCACCACCATCAACCCACCCCCCCACCAATCACCCCACCCACCACCATCCACCATCACCACCACCACCCATCACACTCAACCATCACCCCACCACCACCATCACCATCACCACCACCCACCACCAATTCACCAAAAAAAAAAACCCCCAACCACCACACCATCACCACCACCACCCCATCCACCACAAAGGGACCCAATAGCCCCCACAAGCATATGCACTGTAAACACTCCCACGGTGAAAAATCTCACCCCAACTATTAACATTATCAAAAAACACGTTTAACACTCAGACAAGGGACCAACAAAAAAACAGGGGGGGGCCAAAAAAAAAAGGGGGTTTTTTGTGAATATAATGCCACACACCGGGAAAACAACAAACGAAGCATCTTGCTCGCCCACCCGAGACCAAACCTTTGGTTTGAAAGGTAGACAAACTGCTCACACCGATGAAGCTCTCCGATCAACCCGGGACCAACTGGAAAAAAACCGAAGCAATTTTCATGGAACAGTATAGTGCTATAGTTGACATTTCTTTAGGTTACGCAAATTAAAAAAGTGCAAAAATACTCAGAAATATTGGAGAATTACATGGAAATCAAATAGCGTTCGCTTCTATACACAGATAACAACCATTAAGCCTAAAGTCGTAGTGATCCTTGCTGAAAGGGGATGCCTTAAAGTGCTGCCTTAACTGTTGAACTTTTTTCATCCCTCAGATGAGACTTCTTTACGATGTCATGTCTTACGATGCTTTCACAACTTGACCCTGATGACATCAATAACCCTTGGACCCCATCCAAAAGATGATAACAGAAAATGAAAATATGGAAAATGTCTTAGGAGAGATTCGTACCGGTCCGTCTGCGTGAGAAACCGAGCTCTAATCCACTACGCTATCAAAAATCTCGTTCAACGTAAGTAGTTCTATTCATGCTATAGTCAAATTCATCCTTTACACGTATTTCGAATTAGGTAATTTTAAATTGTATTATAATGTAGAATAACTGTTGTTCTATATAGTTTCATCTTTGAAAATGGTAGAAAATTCGGCCCTAATTTTCGTTGGTTACGAGACGCCGGACACAATTTGAAGTACGGCCAACTGTCTATAGTGTACGAGGTTGTCGTAGTTTCACTCTGATAACTTTTCATATGACTTTCGACCTCAACAACGAATGGGGTTCCCACTCGTTTGTTGAGGTCGAAAGTCATATGAAGTTATCAGAGCGTGAAACTACGAGAACCTCGTACCCTAAATAGACAGTTGGCCGTACGTCCAAATGTGTCCGGGTATAGTAACCAACCGAAAAATTAGGCCGAATTTTTATACCAGTTCAAAGATGAAACTATATAGAACAACATTTATGCTACATTAATAATACCAAATTAAATTACCTAATTTACGAATACGTTGAAAGGATGAGTAATGACTATATAGCATGATTAGAAATACGTTACGTTGAACGAGATTAGATAGCGTAGTGGATTAGAGCTCGGTTTCTCACGCAGACGGACCGTTTTCTTTTTTTTTTTTTTTTTCTACGAATTCTTCCTAAGACATGTTCCCATATTTCATTTTCTGTTATTCACTTTGTGATGGGGTCCAAGGGTTATATGAGGTCAGAGAGGTCAAGTTGTGAAAACATCGTAAAAAATGACATCGTCAAGAAGATAAATCGAGGGGATGAAAATAAGTGCAACAGTTTAAGGCCGGCAATTTAAAGGCATCCCCTTTCAGCAAGGAATCACTACGATTAGGCTGAATGTTGTATCTGTGTATAGGACGAACGCTATTGATTTCCATGTAAATTCTCCAATTATTTCTGAGTTATATTTTGCACTTTTGTTAATTTGCGTTTAACCTAAAGAACTGTCAACTATAGGCACTCATACTTGTTCATGAAGATTGCTTCGGTTTTTTTCGGTGGTCACGGTTGATCTGAGAGCTTCATCGGTTCGTGAAGCATGGTGGTTAACCTTCAACCAAAGGTTGTTCTTCGGGGGGCTGAGCCAAGATGCTTCGTTGGTTTCGGGTGATAGGTTGTGGCCAACCGACTATTGGCGTTTGGCATCAAAACCCAGGACGTACACCTTTATACATATATCAAACTTCACACCTAACGGTGGCGTAAGGGCTCTGCTGAGTGTTAACGTTTGTTTTTATAATGTTAATAGTTTGAGTGGTGAGATTTTTCACCGTGGGAGTTTAAGTGGCCATGCTTGTGGGGCATTGGGTCTTTTTGTGGTGATGGTGGTGGTGGTGATGGTGGTGGTGGTGGTGGTGATGGTGGTGGTGGTGGTGGTGGTGATGGTGGTGGTGGTGATGGTGATGGTGATGGTGGTGGTGGTGATGGTGATGGTGGTGGTGGTGATGGTGGTGGTGGTGATGGTGGTGGTGGTGATGGTGGTGGTGGTGATGGTGGTGGTGGTGATGGTGGTGGTGGTGATGGTGGTGGTGGTGATGGTGGCGGTGGTGATGGTGGCGGTGGTTATGGTGGCGGTGGTGATGGTGGTGGTGGTGATGGTGTTGGTGGTGATGGTGTTGGTGGTGATGGTGGCGGTGGTGATGGTGGCGGTGGTGATGGTGGCGGTGGTGATGGTGGCGGTGGTGATGGTGGCGGTGGTGATGGTGGCGGTGGTGATGGTGGCGGTGGTGATGGTGGCGGTGGTGATGGTGGCGGTGGTGATGGTGGCGGTGGTGATGGTGGCGGTGGTGATGGTGGCGGTGGTGATGGTGGCGGTGGTGATGGTGGCGGTGGTGGTGGTGGTGATGGTGTTGGTGGTGATGGTGTTGGTGGTGATGGTGGTGGTGGTGATGGTGGTGGTGGTGGTGATGGTGGTGGTGGTGGTGATGGTGGTGGTGGTGGTGATGGTGGTGGTGGTGGTGGTGGTGATGACGATGACGATGATGATGACGCTGAAGATGACGATGAAGATTAAGATGACGATGACAATGACGATGACGATGACAATGATGATGTAAGAACTTTTTCTCGAAGATGTTACAAATTTCTGAAATAAAATAATTTTTACTTGATTTTTTAACAATCTTTCTGCACAGTGAGCCACAACTGGAAAAAGGCCGTGGCCGGCATAGCTTAAACCATTTGGTTAGACATGAGCCATAAAACCTCATCTAACTAACAAATTCTTCGCACCGTGATAAAAAAGATTGCAAATCTTTGTGCAATTTAAGAGAAAAAAAACAAGTTTCGGTATGGCAATTACAAGTTACCGTAGTCACGGAAACCATCTGCGTAGTAGACCGTAGAATATGTGTCTGTGAAGAAATGGCTGTATAAAATGTTACGACTGGGTAAATATACTCCGTGGAGTATTCCAGCCTGGCTATGTAACAACATCAGCACAGGATCTGAAACTATCTATCACAGGATTCGCCTAGAATGTATAGATTAAGTACATAGTATATGGTGTATACTATACAACGTATGGGGCGCCTGTGTGCTGAGCCCTGTGCTGATATCTGAATTCTAGGCGAATCCCTGTGCTGAATGCTGAATCCTGAATCCTAAATCCTAGGCGAATCCTGCCCTGAATGCTAGGTGAATCCTGTGCTGGCTTAAAAATCTTGTGCTGAATCCTGTGCTGATGTCTGAATCCTGGGCGAATCCTAGGCCATTGTCGCCTATTTTCCTTCAGATTTGCCCAGAAATTGCACCAAATTGCATTTAAGGGCCCTCAAAGATTCAAAACTTTTCCTATCCTCTCCTAAAGTGTCATTTGGAGGTCAATTAAAATCATCACACGAACTTCCCCAGTTTAATTACCCCAGAGCTTCCAGGAGGCCCTGTGCCGTTCTCACGGTACCGCCATGATCGGAGGTGTGCCATGCCACAGCCAAATTACCACAAGGTAGCTAGTGACCATTTCTTAAAATTAAATCAGTTTAAAGCTTTGGAATAAACAGACCAGTTTTGGGAGGAGTTTCAACCCCTCCACTTAGACACCATACCACTTTCCTTACACCCATCTGCAAAAATAAAAGCAATATATTTTAACATATGAACAGTTCAAAACTTTGCCAAAGGTATCATCATTTTGCCGCCGCATGTAAGCCCCCTTAAATGATCAAAGCTTATCTAAGGGGAGGGGGAAGCCTCTCCCCCTCGAACCCCCTCAGACCTCCAGGACCTCCGTAGATACGAATATGCATACTTAACACCGACTTTCTGAAATCAACTGGAATGGAATTATGACATCATGTCCTGTGGTGCTACCCAATTATGAAATCCTAGTGGCACCGTTGGACAGATGGCTATGTCGAATTCACATCGAAATGATTATTTGGGTGGGGATGAGGGGGTTAATCATGACACTCTGAACGTCACCATTGGTTGGTACGTAGCGTGCCAAGAATTTAGGTGCTAAAATAGCTTCCAGATCGTTGGAAATGTTTTTTCCAAGTCTTGTAAGATGTAAATATTCATTCATTTCGAGATCGCATGATTAGAAAAGAAACACTTTAAGGAAGGCAAATAGGAGGCAACGTTTTAGGCCTATATTTTCTTCTACCAAGAGGTATACTTCCCTCAGAATTCGTAAGGCCGTACAACTTGGTCTAAGTGGCTTTCCCCTTACTTAACCATCACTGATCTGGCCATCCCATGTCGGAAAAACCGCCCATTGTTTTCTTTATGCAGTGGGTGTGTGGATAATTTAGTCGAATTATTTTTACTTCTAGATTGAACTTAAATGGAAAAGCGTGCGGAGCGAGTGAACATTTGGTAGTTTTGGACGATTTTGGGAGAAATAAAAAGAACAAACACATAGAAATACATGCGGGCCACCTTAACACTACAGTTCTCCCCTCTACTTTGATTTTTCAATTTGACTATTCGTCAACTTCTTTTTATCCGAAAGTACAGAAATTGTTCGAAAGCAGTACAGCTTCACCGATTCAGGCACACTGTAGGCCTCCTTTTTTTTCTAATTACTGTGAATTTTACTAAGATGGGTGGGTACCCCTGGCCACGTTACTGGTTTAGAACAATCACTGCACAGAAGCTGTCCTTTATGAAGTAATAGTGAAGTAACTGCTAATGACAGGCCTAGGTGCGTCCGAAGCCCGCCGAAAAATAACGTTTTCAACACATTTTAGTTATGTTTTACTTCATTTAAAGTAATATGATTTTCTGCCCGCATCAAAATACCTCGGAAAGAAACCTCATATTTTTTTTAGACCTGAATTTGTTCGCGGGCCGGATAGGATCGCCTCGCGGGCCGGATGTGGCCCCCTGGCCGCCATTTAATTACCCAGGGTTTACACAGTTTAGAACGGGAACATAATCCCCAACCGTGTATATACCGGTAGTTGTTCGCAGAGTACGATAAGCTTCGACGGCGGTTTTGACCATCATCAGGCAGAAGGTATCATCGTCAGGCAGGAGGCACAAAGTATGCTATTACCAATTTGGACCACTTGACCGACCGTGATAGCCGATGTATTTTTCTCTGAATGTGAAACGAGAGTGTTTTAGATGCCAAATTTTGCCATGCTCGCCCCGCACCTGAGAGAGATAGTGACAAGTTTTCTGACGTAAAACCCAAGTCCATATAACGGTGGTGAGGCTGAGGTCGACACTGGTCCCGCATGTACAACATGAGTAGCTTTGCAATGAAAATTCCTGAAACCACTATAGTGTCAATATGATTTCATCCAGTTCCTTTCAAAGTGGTCTGCGAACAGTTGTGGCGTATAGGGCGGCATTTCCCCTGTATATTGCCCCCTCTCCTACTGTCCTCAATTAAATCTGATACCGGTACTTCATAATATAGGCAAACCGTTTGTGAAAAAAGGCTTGCTATGCAACGTACTAGACGCTGTACCTTGAACTGCCCTTGAAAATGCAATACTTTTTTCGGCGCGCTTCGCACTCATCCATCACCGCTACTTCCTATTGTTAGGCCCACTTCTTGTAGGACAACGTGAGTGATAACACTGTTTCAAAGCCAGATACCAGATACAACCCCTTCAATTATCAATTCTCCACAATCACTATTCTCTGCATCAACAACTCAACCGCCTTTTAGTCGAGTAACAATATCATAAAAAAGTGTCCCAGTCGTAATTTCAGTGGTCTATTCATTGTCCATTAAACGCTTTGAAAATAGTTAAATGCTTCATTTTCATATACATAATTTTGAACATATTTCAAAATTTCCGAAGCTTTGTCCCTTAGCCCCCGTCTTGGCTTTGCCTCTGGGCTCATCCTGGGTCCTAAGGATGGCCCCTGGACCTCGCACACGCTTGCTTCGCGCTACCCGCGTCATTTTTTCTGTCGGTATTTTCTTCCCTTTAGTCGACCAAACTTGTCACCCCCCTCCCCCCCCCCCATTTAGAATGCTCTGGCGACGCCTCTGTTTACACTCTGCTGCGCCTTTTGGGAAAATTTTTAAAAATGGAGCAAGTTCAAAGGGGATTTGGCATCTTTTAAAACCAGGAAGCTGCCAGCAACTCCCTGCCCAAAACCTAAAAGCCCATTTAGGAATAGCTCTAATACTGCACTTTAATTGATATTTATTCATGTATTTATTTTTATTGTATAATTAATATATAATTAATATGTTTTGAATTAATATTTTTCAGGTTTCGCCTGAACAAACTTTATTGCACACCAATAACACCGGCATTCCTGACGTCGAACGAACGTTAATTTCGTACAATACTAGTACAACTTTGATTGGACATCTTAAGTGGGAAGCATTGTGCGGTCGTTACAAAAATGCTCAGGATGTTGTCTAGCAGTTGAGATCATCCTTTCGCTTGTTAGAACGTTCCTCGATCATCCTCTCAAAGATTGTGAATCATCCCCGGGTGAATCTTCATCTTGATGACTTCAGCATTTTAAGTGTACTGTACAGAACAAGCAAAATGTTAATGACAATAACAAGTCCCCGAGTTTAAGAACATAGCTTTAACGAAAACAGTAATTTTGTTTTGCTAGTTTAATGTAAGATAAGTTTGTAAATAGTTGTAAATAGTTCATGGTTGTGTTTTTGCCGGTCCGGTTTTGGGTCTTTCTGTTTGACAGTATCCGTTTCTATGCACTTAAAAAGCACCGCTTTAACGGAAATAGATCGAAATATTTTTCTGTCCCATGCCATTTAAAACTTCTTTCGGTAAACAAATACAACAGAGTTACAACTGAAAGATTCGAACAGTGACAACAGATTATCCTACACCTGCAGCTCGCAGCCACGAAAGAATCACGATATTTAAGAAGCCCTACATTTTAGTGCCACATATGTGATCTAAGCTACCAACGTTGTTAGTCCATCCCATTCAAGGGCCCTGTCAGACATAAGTTCGTGTCCCTTCAATCTGAGCACTATGGGCTACTTCCGACTTGAAAGCGAGAAAAGATTTATCACGGGACTCGCTCTTTATGCCAACTATTTTAGCCTATATACAAAGAGGTAGAATTCAAAGAAGGTCTTCAATTAATAATAACATGTCAGTAAAATGAAATGAAGGATGTGACGTTTCAATGGTTTGCCCAAATCTTACGTAAAGGCTTTCAGTTAAGTTGCCTCTTCACTTGGGCATAAATTATGGGAGGAATGAGTTTCTCCCGGATCGCATTTTAAGTCTAGGAGGTAATTTATTCCTTAGGATAGAGGGGACAATCTACTCAACTGGAGTTATAACAATGTAGGTCATCCCTCATGAGAAGGTTATCGGGGTGGTAGTAGGGGGATTGGGGGAATGGCGCACCAGGGGTGGCGCCAGGATTAGCCCGATAGGGGGCCAAGCTCCCCGACGGGGTCAGGAACTCCATGATCCTACAAAGGTGATGAGTTGCCAAAAGGACGACAAACGTAAAATTGTCGGTGCCCCAAGCGCGCCGAAAAATTTTGACTTTTTTTGCAAAATTTGAAAATTTGGGATGTTTTTGAAGAAAATTTGAAAAAATTGGCTTTTTTCCAAGGAAAAGTGGAAAATTTGGGGTCTTCATTGAAGAATCTTCACTTTCTATGAGCAAAATCAAGAGGGGCGACTGAAGGTCATTGGGATTACATATTATATCATGTACGGATTAAGCTCCCCGACGAAAGTGGAATATTCCCCGACGGGGGGCCAGCCTCCCCGACGGGGGGCATGCTATTTCCCCCGCTGGCACCACCGCTAGGGTGCACACGGGGGGGGGGGGCTGCACACACCAGGCCTTTAGTTAGACAGGTACAGGTGAGAATCATGATTAAGGGGAGGGGCACTATATATAAAATTCATATTTTTTTACTTTTCTAGGGGGAAAACATTTCCCCTGAAGGCCCTTATCTATGGGTTTGGCATACATGTGGGGTGGACCTAACCTTTAACACACCAGATTGCCAAATGAATAAGGTAAGTATTGTGCTTAGAATTGGAAAGAAAGGGGCGAAGAAGTTGGTAGTCTTCCAAAATAGTGCTAAACCCAGAGCTCGGGACATACCAAACACTTAATTAGGCCTCAGGTAGGAACTCTGCAACAGTGGACCACGACACTTCAGACAGAAAATAGCTAAATAGGGGTTGTCTTTTATGCGCAATCATGTGTGGATCTCCTTTCAATAGGAACCTTATAAACTTTCTCTTTCTTTTCTTCATTCCATCAAAGACCTCAAACAACAACTGATGAAGAAACAGTCCGTTGTCTAGCAACCGAGACTGGCGAAGCTTTTTAACTCACTGAATTGCAACAGGGAGCTGTCTACAGATACGACCTCAACGTTCGACTTTGTATATAAAGTACACAGTGCTAGAATGCTAGTACAAGTTGGAAGCCTAGATAGCTTGTACAAGAGTGCCGACAAAATGTTGCCGTGGAGGGTTTTTCATATCACACCACCCCTTAACTCAAGCAGGGAGCTGGAAGACATCTTCCAGCTCCCTGACTCAAGTGACACAGATGGATATTGAAAAGCTCTTTGTATTGGCGTATGCATGGTCCAAGGACCTTCCTCCACAGTAACCTTGGTGGGTTTGATAGAGGGACAATGGCTAGGTGGGGAACAGAGTAAAATCTCGTAGTAATTTGCAGGCTCTATCCCTTTATCACTATGAGCCACAGGAGGGTGCTTGAATCCCAGTCCCCCCCCCCCCCCACCTTGCACTGGCACCTTGGCTACAAGTCTGAGCATGTATCTTTTGTCAACAGAGCAACGTTATATTGGTGATAACTAATATAGTACTTCTACAACTTTTAAGAAAAGTCTTCATTACAGGCTAAGATCTGAAACCACTCCCAAACGCGGATTAACAACCCCGAAGGTACACGACCCTTAAAAAAATCCCCAGCAAGCTTTAACGATGTTCTAACTAATTTGCATGAACTAGCTGCATTGAAAGGAAATGTGGCTATTGTAACACCAACAATAGGTCCCAAAGGATTAGTACTCGTACTGACACAACTGAATGGAAACTTGTACAAAAAGTTGCCCCTGACGTTAGACCTTTATGTTTGTAAACAATGGTACACCAACAAAGTAACAAACAAGCAGAAAAGCACACTGATTGGCTAGCACTTGATGAAAAGGATCTGACGTTTTGGTTTTACTCTTCCATCAACTAAATTAAGTGCTGAAAATGTAGAAAATTATATAAAACATCATTTATTTGGTTGCATTTGAGAGAATCGCCACAAAGATATCGTCACAAAGTTGATTTACAAGTAAAGATGATAGCCACAGACACTCCAATCCCTTCATGATGCATGGGATTTTGATTAAAATAGTCAGTAATAACATTAATATGGTTCTGTGAGTGACCCTATATAATCAATTCCAATTATTATCTCTAGTAGTGAGTAGATAGCATATGCCGTCACGAGGCCTCTGTGTGTGGTGTGGCACTTCATGGTTTAGGGGCCGTGTCATTTCCTCCCTCCCTGTCTGCTTGCTAAAGACCGGGGTCGTTCACGATGACGACAGGGATCGTTCATCTATTTACAGGGGACGGCCTTTTCAGATGTGGGCAGAAGCGAACTAAATAGCCTGCGCTCATTGGCTTACTCAGGCACTTGACTCAGTGGGGTATGTTTGATGACCAGCGTCTATGAAAGCGTGACCCTTGTCTTTTGGCTACTTTTCGCATTAATTAATCAATTGGTGGCGCTCTCTCGTTTTAATGGATATTACCTACGGTGATGAAAGGTAGTTGAACCCTAAAAGAAAGTAGCGCCCCCTTTAATATTACCCTTCCCCTGTGCAACAGAGGAATCATACCGCCAGAGCGAGGGCGCCTTTAGTTTATAACTCGGTTATAATGAATCCTGGGCGAATCCTGTGCTGAATCCTGGGCGAATCCTGTGCTAGCTTCAGACTGGTAATTTATGTTATGAACTTGAAGTTGCCCCATCTGCTTCAAGATGGCTGGTAATATCAACCGCTTTTTATTTACAAGGATTATGAAACACTTTCCCTCAGACACTGCATTCGTCTTCGCTTACGGTTCTGGTGTATTTCAGCAAATGGGTAACAGTAATCCGGTGAGTGTGTAGCTAATTTTCCCTTTGATTCAAGTTCCACACCAATGTAATGTATTGTTGTAGGTATCAGTTTTGCCAAGAAAAAATGTATGGAACAACAAAAGCGGGGCTAAATTGTGGCCCCTGGCTTCAGTGCCGGATTTGCGACGGGGCCCACGGGGGCCAAGGCCCCGGGCCCCCACATTTATGGACCCCCCACATTTGGGTGTCCAAAAAATGGAGGCCTAAGATACCTTACCGTCCGTCCGTCCATGGTCAACATGTAAATTACGGACCTTTGACCCGAACTTCACACTGAATAAAAGTTCGCATTCGATAAATACATGGGGCATGTATGGGTGCATGGTCTTTTTTCTACAGTATTTGTGTAACTTGCCACACATGTGGCACCACAAACCCCATGAATTCAGTGTTTATAAATGTAAATTCTGTCAGTTTTGCACAAAAGAAAACGGCATCCCTGCAGATACTTGGATGACGTTCTAGCTATCAACCACTGATCATGTGAGACATATGTCCACCGCAAGTCTTCTTGAAAGAGATGAACATAACCAACACCTTTCCCAAAATCATACTCAGGATTAACTTGGCACTCATGGTATCGAATTATAGCGGTGAGCGATCGTTTCTCTACTCAAGCTGATAAAGAGATAAAGAGTCTCCTCCGTTCAGTGAAGGGCCAATCTAGGCTCATCAGTCTCAGCATCCTTGCTATGGAACCCGACATTCTCAAAACCATCGACCACAATGAAATCATCAGTCATTTTGCTAAAGACAAAGCGAGAAGAAAGCCCATTCCATGATGGGTTCAATATTCAACTGAAACAGAAGTAAATGCATTTCCCCATTAGACACTTGGGAAGGAGAAAGTTTGCGGGAATATATTTCTCATACGGAAAACTGAATATTGATTCTTGGAGGGGCATTAGAAAACAACGTAAAAACAAAAAAAACAAAAAAAAGCAAAATTTACACATTAACTGTGGCAGTAGTCAATTTCCAGAACATGAGATTTCAAAATTGAAAATGTTTAGATGCAACTTGCAAGGCCTGGAAAGTGCCATTTCCAGTGATGTGGGAAGCATTTTCTGCCAAATTTTTTTGCACAGTGCACGCCAACCTATGGTGGCACTCTGCTTACATAGTGGTCCTAATCGTGAAAGGGCCCCCAAACTATTCTGGCCCCACCCCCACAAGCTAAATCTGGACCTGCCTGGATTATATGCTCTTTTTAAGAGCCCTGCCAGTATTTGAGAGGAAGAAGAATTGTAGTTGGCTCAGCCATTGAAACCTTGAAAAAAGCAAAAGTATATGTACCCTGTCTTAAATTTATTTTGATACCCCGATTTTCATTTTAAACAGATGTCTGTAGCCCAGTAACGAGACATAAGGATGACTGACAGCAGTCCAAAAGTTGTTCAATCAGGCCAAATGTGGCTGCTGAATGGGCTCTTGCCAAGGAAGTGCAATTAGTGCACCACCTTGTCTTATTATATAGGTATTTGTGTATACACTAAATAATCAGAACTACCTGTGGGTCAAATCCAAATTAGGAAAATCATGCAAGGCTCATCATCCCAGTCAATTGCTTACAACGTGTGGAAAATGTTAAATTCCTGGGATTCATATTGATTCTAAGCTTTCATGGAATGAGCATGTGTGTAATATCTCGTCAAAGATTGCTAAAATTGTCGGTATACTGTGTTAGGAAGGCTTAAGTATATCGTACCTAGAAATGCTCTTCGTTCAATTTATCTCACCTTAATCTATCCTCATCTTAGCTATTGTTCAATTGCTTGGTGTAGTACAAGTCATTCTCTTTTCGATAAGTTAAATGTCTTACAAAAGAGAGCTATTAGACACATCACTTGCGCTAAACCACGTGATCATACTAGTTCCTTGTTCAAGTCACTCAACCTTCTGAAACTTACTGATATTTTTAACACCAACATTGCCACATTCACTTATCGATCGTTACACGGCCTGCTGCCCAGTCAATTTTCAAACTATTTTTCATACAGCTTTTCAGTTCATTACCACAATACTCGACAAACTGCATCCATCCCTACATCAGTACTCTACTCAAAGTTCTATACAACACAATTCTCTTCGTACTTGTGCCATTCGGCTGTGGAATTCCCTCCCATCTTCTGTCATAGCTAAACAAAGCACCAAATCCTTTAGGAAAAGCATTTCACGTACTTACATTCAAGACTACTAAACTTAATCTTGCTGGTACTGCACTGAGTTCATTCCGTAGACATCTGATCATCACGTTTTGCATCTGTTATTCTCTTGTCTGGGGTGGGGTGGGTAGATGGGGATGGGTTTTTTTCGTTGGGGTACAGGTAGTTCTTTTCTCTTCTTTTGACCTTTTCTCTGTTTTTGATCTTTGTGTTTTTTGCTACTGTCGAAGCAGTTTGTTTGTTGCTTGTTTGTAGTTTTGTTTTCTCTCTTTTTGTTACAGGAAGTGCACGTTCTCAAGCCCTCTGGGGTTTTTGTGTACTTCCTTTCGCTTATGTATGTACATAAATTTCTATGTAAAGTTACATTCTTATATTCTTTATTTGTATGTATACATGTAAAGCGGAAAAACAATAAATGAAACAAAAGAATAAGGAACATACTGTATATATGTACAATGCTGAGGTGGCCTGGTCTTGCTGCCCACCAAGTAACATTCAGATTTCCAGTCATTTACCACTTTATCAAGGATGGAAGGGGACAAGGGGTACTGTAATTTCAGAGGACCTTTTAACAGGGGTTTGCCTGGATGATGAATTCTGGAAAATTGTTCATTTTAGCAATATGTTTACATTGAAAAGTTGAGGGTTCTACTGTAGAGATTGGCTCAGTGAGTCCAAAAAATATGAGGACTCCTCTTTGGCTAAGCCTACCACCACTTTCTGAAAGCTGTTCTGGACATGGGCTATACAGGGCAAATTTCCTCATCCCAGACAGCTCCAGTTCTTCCAAAGTGACTTCTAGCCCCTCCCAAAACTGTCTTAAGCTTCTCCTAACTTTCCAAATTCCCATTGACTCACTAGTGAAGAGCCATAGGGCAAAACCAAATGTTACTTCTGAAGGAGTTCTGCTCAAAGGAGCTATGTTTCCCAGAGGGACACAAGACATAACCAACCTCTTGACTGTCAGACCTCTACATCATCATTCCGTCATGCGTGGCTCCATTCTCTACTGGCTGATTAGAACAGATACTGCACATGATCTTAGGTAAAAGGCTGAGAAGCAATCTCCTCCCTGTGCAGCACAAACCTAGTTTATGCTTAAGTTCATGCCCTGATGAGCACACAAAACCCTGATATTTTAAATCAGAACACTCTCTCTGCATTGCATGAAATTTGAGGTACAGTACTCTGCATCTTTTGAATTTTCAGATTTTGATGTCAATCAAAGAGCAGTCACCAATAGAGAATTCTGTCTACCCCTAATTAAAATTGTACTTGGGGTGATGAATGATTGACTGACAGGAACTGAATTTTACAATACCTGCAGTATACGGTCAGAAACATGATAAAACTGGCCATGTGTGGAAGTTTAAGTCTGTGGCAAACTTCCAACCAAAAGACATTCAAATTGGCATGTACACCTCAAATTTGTGATCAGTCAAGTACTTTGATTGGCACAAAGAAGAATGGAGCAAATTTAAGCTGTACAGTACCTCCAGATGTAGGCCTACATAAGCCACTCTGATTGATCAAATGACTCGCACAGGTAACGGAGATGCAATAGACATTGGAAGATACAATAGACAGACAGGGTCAAAGAAAGGTTCTCAAATTTCAACTTGGACAGTCGATTGCAACTGTAGGGCACAGTACAGAAGTTGGTTTACTTCCGTGTCTTTAGCCATGGAGAATTGGCATTAGGCAATGGAACTAACTTGTGGACAGCAAACAATAATGTTAAAGGAGATGAAAGGAGGGACTTGTTTCAGTAAACTTAGCTAGAAGAATTTGAACCATATAAGGGGATGAGGAGATTCTGTTAAGAAAGATAAACCTTTTAGTTAACCCTTAAAAAACTACCAACATCACGGTACCTATTTTCATGTCAGATGGTATTGACTACTTCTGTACTCAGAGAGTTGCAAATACCCTGTAAAATTCGCTTGACAATTTGTGAATCAAAGTTCTTAAAATGAGTACATAAAATCTTAACTTCACTGTGCAAGCCAAATATCTATACTATGTCAGTCTTGAATGTACATTCATACGATCAAGAATGAAGTCAGGATAGCACTTCATGACAATTTTTAATCTAATGCTTGAATTTGTTTGTTGTGTGCATTGAATAATAACTTAGGAACTATTTTAGACAGGAAACATTTGATCTTTCTAACCTGAATGACCATTGCATTTTAAATTGATTTCAGTTTTGTGTTTACATATTTTCATTTCAGGATAACATGATTGATTTTGTCTTTGCTGTGGACCATTCAAATGACTGGCATGCCAAGAATTTGGAAAGAAACCCTCAACATTATTCTGGACTTAAAATCTTTGGACCAAGAGCTATTGCTGCCTACCAAGAGAGGTTGGGAGCTGGTGCTTACTACAGTACCTTGGTGAAATGTGAGAAGAGGGTATACAGCCAAAGGGCACTTTTACTTGTTTTTACTAATTACAAGGATCACTTCCCCCTTACCAAGGGTGAAATTGGCTGAGGGACAGGGGCTATTTGGACTCTGTTACCTGCCAGACAGCTCCCATAAGAGCCCAAAAGAATATGATATGGAGCCAATGTTTTTACCAAAAGTAGGTTCAATTTATATCTGGTTATTCCCTGCATATTATGTTCTTGATGTAATTGGTTACTGTCCCCTGGTAAACTTAAAATGGCTCCTGGTTCTACTGTAAAACCAGGGAACCAAGAGACATTTGTAGACTGAAAGTGAATCCTGGTTCAGGTTACCTTGCCTTCCCTTATACTATTAATAATGTTATGCAGTCCCTCTGCCAGAAAGTTAGTACCCTGGCATGTTGTGTCAGAGCAATGTGCCTGTAGTAAGAGTGGGGAGATATTATGCAATATGAACTGAAAAGTGTTTAAATGTGAACTTAAAGTGCACCTTAAGTCTAGAATTACAAGAATATATGTTAGAGGTTGGAATATGAATCTCATTTATCCAACTCCCATTTTCATTGCCTTCTCCATTACTGAGACATAAATGCTGAAATTTATTCAATTAATTTGAAATAGTACAGTAAATAGTGCAATAATTTGTGATATACTTCTTGTACAACTCACCTGCTTTTGTTTCCTTTTGAGATTAGAACATTTTATGATCTTGAAAAATTTACTGTTTTCTTGCATAGCATGTTGTACAGAGAGGGCTTGTGAAGTCAAATCTCTATAATAGAAAGAGACAGTGATCACATTTTGGCACAAGGTTCAGTGGCTTTTGAAAAACAAAGACTGTAATTTGAGTAGTACAAGAATGACATCACAAATTATTGTGCAATCTGCCATTTTAAATTGAGTGAATAAGCTTCAACATTTTATATCTCAGCTCAGGAATGTCCCATGAAGATGGAAGTTGGACCATTTGAATCTGTTTTTGAAGCTTTGTAATACATACTTCAACCTTTAGACTTAAGGTATACTTTAAAGCTTTCTGCGAATCTCTTAGAAGAAGAGAGAAGAAAATGAAAATTTTCTGTGAGCTTTCTGCCCCCTCCCCCCTCCCCCCTCCCCCCTCCACCTCCCTTTACCATCCATTATAAAGCCTTCTCCAGTTGCACCACTTGTGGTTACATTTTTCTGACAGTCCAAGCTGTAGAAGCTGTGTTTTCAAGTTTGCTTTCATTTTAAATGAATTATGAAATTGTTCTCAAATGTCTCAAAATTCAGTTCAATTCAATGGTTTATTCAACTAAGTGCATATAACAAAATATACATCAGAATTTTTCTTGTCAACTAAAACTCAACAAAAGTTTACAACAATGAAAAACATAAAAATGAACATCTAAAAAACAAAAACCCAGATAAAAAAAAGAATAAAAATAACAGTAACTAGACTAACTGAGGTAAGAACAAAGGTTAAACCAACTGCAGCAGGAAAATAAAAACGAACAACCACCATAGAAATAAGAATATGAGTAAAGCAGAGAAAACGATGAAATGCTGTAAGAAGTGGCAAGAATAAAGAATTAAGAATATTTTTAAATTTTATCTACAGATGGGTAAAAAGTAAAATGTCTTTGAAGATCTTCCTGAAGGTAAAAATTCAAACAAACAAGTGGTCAGGTGGGACTTTTAGTTCAAAATGGCTTTTGGAAATGCACTTCTGGGATCTTTCATTGTAAAGTGACTGCAGGGATGGTATAAATCCAGTACCAATAATCTTCCTAGCACACCTAATTACAGAACTCATTTTATTTAAGTACTCTTGTGCCATGCGACCAAACCACACTCTGATAGAACTAGTTAATATACTCAAATAGCATGGTAAAACTTAATCAGAAGTCCTTGATTAAGATTAAAAGATATGAAAGTTCTTCAATAGTAGAGGCATTGTGGGGCTTTGCTTATTGATTGAATAGAATTTTGATACCATTGAAGATCATTGACATCACTGTAAATGTATGAGCCAAGAAACTTAAAAGTATTCACTACTTCTACTGTCTGACCCTTTATTATTAATGACCGCTTATTGTTTTTGTTATGTGGAAAGTCAATAATCATTTCCTTGGTTTTAGTAACATTTAAAATTAGGTTATTGGCATCACACCAATTGATGACCGATTCCACTTGAGCTCTGTACATACATTTATCATTCATTCATTCATTCATTGACACAAGTCAAGTGTAGTGTAGTGTAGTGTAGTGTAGTGTAGTGTCATCAGCAAATTTCACTATGAATATTTTATTACTTTCAGCCTTGCAATCATAGGTAGACAATGAGTTAAGAATATAAGATAGTACACATCCTTGGGGGGTCCCAGTATTTAACAGAAGGGTATCTGAAAAAATATTATGTTTGTTTGTGTACACTGTTCAAATATTTTTGTAACAGTGTAAGTATGATATTTACTTAAGTTTGTTAACATTCTTGTCATTTTTTGTTTTACCTGTCTTATTTCGTGTCACAGTTAGTTAAATATGGAATTATTCAAACAGACTGCCTCATCAAAGACCTAAATGATTGGGATCAACTTTACATCAGTGGACGACTGCATAAACCAGTAAGTACAATTGCCTGCATCATTCTATGTGGACTCTTCAGTCATTGTAGGTCAGGTTGTGACAATGTTTGTGTTTTTTTTCAGGGAGCTTCAAGGTAGCTGCTCGTTGGTCTTCCTACAGGAACTCTTGAACTTTTCAGGTCATGTTATTGGTTGTTTATATTAAGTAGTTACTAAAAAAGCAAAGAAGAGTACAACATGAAAAGAATTTGCAAACTGATTCAACTTTTTTGTCATTTACTAAAGTGATATCTCTGAAAGACCAAAGATAGGTTGCAAAACAGTTGAAGTGTGATCGTGGAGTAAAATGTTTCCCAACGTTTTACCATTTAAATGACAGATGAACGCTCCCCAATTTGCAGTTGACAAAATGTTTCTGTATTCATGCATGAATCCCATAAATCATGAACTGGTGTTTTTTTCTTCTGTTACTGAACCATTAAACCCTTGTTGAATAACTCTTTAATTTATATTTATTACTAGTGTTTGCACCGGTTTCAAAATTCGAAACGGGGTACCCGAAGTCAATGGTCTATCGGGTACCCGAAAATATAACTTCTGTTAGGCTACAAGTTTGTTGTAAAGTCATAATAAGAAATTTTGCTTTGCACGTTGATATAATATAACACCAACGTATCTTATGTATGGGCATGACAAGTGTTCTTAGGCGTGTGCGTGATAAATTTTGCCAGGAAAAGTGTGTTCTGTCACACGTGCAATCTATGTTAGTGAAAATTTGGATCCGGGTAGCAATTTCAGAACCGGGTGCTGACATTGTCGGTCGGGTACCCGGTGCAAACACTATTTATTACCCCATCATCATGTACTCAACCATCATTAAAGATGCTTCTGAAGTAATGAAAGGAGATTTGCGACATTTAGCTGATGTTTCAAAAAAGTTAGTGGCAATTTCCTTTTGCAATTGCTTTTATTATTCTTCTTCATTCAGGTGCATGTTGTCAAGAGGGACAGTAATAAAGATTTGTTTGAAGCTCTCCAGAATAACTTGAAAAGTGCCCTTAGGACAGCTCTTTTATTATTACCAGAGAGGTTCACATCTGAGCAATTGTTCCATACCATTGCTGGTTTGTCCTACCATGGTAAGGCACAATGTTGCTCCTGTATTGTATAAGTATTACAAAGTTGCCGTTACAATATCTTCCTCCTTTTCAAAAGCTTCCATTTCCTGTCATGAATGAAATTACACCCATGTATTGTTGAACAATTTTCATTTATCTTATTTTAGAATGATTATAGATGTTCATATAATTTGTACAAAGTGTATAATTAGCTTAATTCTGCTTAAATAATTCTTAGTTCACCTTTCTTCTGAAATCTACCCATTTGATAAATCATTAAATTTAAACCATTTCTCTGTCATTTTCAGGAGATTTTAGGATGACATTTGGAGAAAATAAGAACAAAGTTGACAACATTGTTGGAGCAAATTTGGAGCATTTTCAAGAATATTACAAACCTTACCTAGGAGAATTTACCCATCTACATTGGAATAGTGATAAAAGTTGGTATGAGGTATTAAAGTCATCTTTATTTTGAAATAATTTTTCAAAGCTTAGGAAACAACCATGTTAGTAATATTTTTATGTATTCTGAAAAACAAAACTAGCTTATAAATCCTAGCCATCATGGGCGTCCACAGAGAAAAATTCAGGGGGGGGGGGCAAAATTTTTTAGAGGGCGAAACTTTTTTCATGGTAATATTTTACCCCCAGAAAAGAGTTTAGATGCTACTTTCACACAGTGTTGACAAAGGCGTAGCCAGGAATTTGTCAAGGGGAGGGGGGGGTAGAAGCCCATAGACAGACTCTCAGCACTCTGCGCCACCATGGGTTGGTGCCGAGCGCAAGAAAATTTTGGCCCAAAATGCCTCCCACATTTGCTGGAAATGGCACTTCCAAGGCCTGTTTACCACATATAAAAAGGGGAAACACTAGCAATATTGTAAATATAAACTCTAAAAAATACCAAAAAATGCCCGGGGGGAGGGAGAGGGGGCTGCTGGGGCTTGAGTGTTGATATTTTTATTCAATTCCTGTTTTGAGAGTAGAAATGTTATATTTTCTTTATTTTTTCTTTATTTTTTCTTCGTTTTTTTTTAAGTTTTTGATTTTGCAGGGGGCGAGTGCCCCCCCCCTTCTGGATGCCCATGCTAGCCATGCATTTTTTCAGTCAGTGATATTTCTGATAGCTCCTCTATGATTTGCTAATAATTTAGGAAATCAATGAAATAAGTTTAACTGCTTCATTTTGTTGACACATAGTACCAAAAACACTGTCACATGGCTGTTTTGATGAAGAACTCTGCATAATTTTTTGATTTTTAGTCTGAAGACAAAAGATGTTCATACTTTGGGACTATAGTGAGATTATCAGTTGAGGTGGCTATGTTGTTCTTAAAGGTAAGGGGAGGAGAAAGAGGGGAGCAGGCTATTGCCTTACAACCATCAGCCTCTAACTCCCTCCTCTTTTTTTTTGTATTCTTTCTTTCATATTCTTTGACTAAAACTTATATTCCTGTGTTTTCCTTTTACATTACAGCAAGGTACAAGTCCAGCCATTGTTTTTAATCATTTAAAAAGACTGCCCTCCCATTTACAGCGTGTCATTGTAACAAAAGTGGATAAGAAGACCAGGGATGTGGAGGAAGTACTAGGAAGGATTTCAGAGGAAAGAAACCACGCAGAACTAGTTAATGAAGGTCTGTAAGATATATAAAAGTCAATGGCTTGCTTAAACATTTCACAAGAATGGAAAATTAGGTAATAGGTCAGTGCCTCTATGGCCAGTGAAGGAAACAGTCATGGTGGGAGGGGGGGGGGGGCAGCTATTCCTAAAGAAGAGTGCCATATTGAATCAAAGCTGACCTCAGCTCCTTACCACAGTTGAAGCTGAGACTGAGATCAGAAAGTTAATTATCTCGAAGTTTCTTGACTGAAGGAAATTTGTCACTACAATTGTGTTTAACCATGTATGAGTTGCAAGTGTTTAAGAAACTTTGGCATCCCAAATGTCCAGGGTAGCAGGAAGAGGCATCCTGAAAGACAAATTTGTCACTGCAGTGTTCTGTTTACCATTTTGGAGGTGCTAGTATGGCAGTGTGTTAGAATTGTGTGGCTTCTGCCCCTACCTTCTCCTCCTACTCCTCCCCCATTGTTACAGCCGTGACTTTGAAAATCCCATGTTTCACATACATCGTCTTAATATTAGGCTCAGTCATGTATGCCCGCCCCACTGAGTGGAGTCACCACTCCTAAATGGACTCCTAAAATGATGTCGTAACTGATGCGGTAACGTAGAAATTAACAACAATAAACTATCAATTACTAAACCCTTCAATGAGTTATTTAATACATTAGTAGGCTTACACTTCAAGCTTTTGAACAGCAGAGGTGCCAAACTGCAAATCTCAGAGACTTGTATCAGCCAACTTGAACTTGAAACAAAAATGATCAAAAGAGTGCTCTAAAACACTTCACTAAAAACTGCAAAATAACACAAATCCTAACTCCAAAGCAGAATTGTAACTGGACTAATTTTAGCAGTGGGTTTCACATGAAAGAGTTCAACCTGACTGTACCTTGTGAAAAATATTTAAAGTAATTGTTGAAAAGAGTGGGGTATATTCTTGAGTATTGGCCCTATATTAGAGTACCACATCAACAAAACAGGGAAATACTGCAGAAAAGATTGATTTTCCTTCCAACTTTCTCCAGAATCAGTTCAAACCATCATGTTTACTACAACTGGAAGTAAAGTTAGTGCTGGGTGGTGCCAGGCTAAATTACCCGTAGTCCTGGGTGACAAAGAGCACTCCCCAGGCAGCACCGCCCACAGTATCTTCAACCCTGCCCCAAAGTATGACATTTTTGCATATGTTTGTCAGTATGTTGAATACCCAAGAAGTTGGGATTCCAAGGAAAGTGGAGTCACTACTCGACTCACGGCCAGGAGTCGCGACTCAGAAGTAGAGTCGTATAACTCACCCAAGACTACATAATATTTAATTAAGACAGCCAAGTCAGGTATTAAGAAAAAAATAAGTAAGTTACTAGAAGTGTGAAATCATATCTAAATTCTAAAATTGAAAAGAAAACTTGCAAATGCTCAAAAAATTGATCTCATTAGGCCATAAAATGTTGAAGTTTATTCACTCTATAAAATAGTCGATTGTGCAATAGCTTTTGATGTCACTCTTGTACAACTTGAATTACAGTCATTGTTTTTCTTTGTCCTTCTTAAAGCCTCTTTACCATGTTTTAAAATGTCATCACTGTCTTATTGTCACAGAGAAACTTGACTAAAAACCCTCTCTTTCCAGCATGCTACACAAGGCAAAAGTATGTTTTCTAAGGTTATGTAAACATTTTTATTTTAAAAGGAAACAAAAGCAGGAAATATGTGTTGTACAAGAATTAAGACTTCAACTGACTAAATTACAAAGATGGGAATTGTATCAGTTAGTTTCGTTTTCTCATCTCTACACCATACGTTCTTGTGATTGTAAGTTACCCTTGAAATTGGTAACAGTGCTCAAATGAAAAAATGTTGATGGATAATGCGTGCCATGCACAATGGGTGTCCCAGATCAAGAAACCATAGCTAGGGAGACAAAGTTTGTCCTGTCCTGGTCCTAATTGACCATTTATACTCAGGCTCCCTCATAATTAGGTCATGTAATATCAGTGTGAAGCTGTTTTGTGTAACGGGGTTCTGTCAGAACAGCTAATTCATTTGTGCTGCTAATTAGATCTGTAGACAAGCCTATAGCAAAGGGGAGGGGCAGTGCCCCCCTTGGAAAAATTTGTTGCCCCCTGCAAAATTCAAATAACCATTGTTGTAATGCATTTTAGTATGTTTCCCCCTAAGAAAATATTTTACCCCCCCCCTCCCGGGAGATATTTCACCCCCTTTGGTTCCTTGTCTGGTTACATGCCTGTCTGTAGACATTTGATAGAAGGAATGAATGTTTAAACAAAAATATGGATTAAAAGTGACTAAAAGGTTGCAAAGTTTTGTTTGTTGGGATTGTATGCAGTTAAACAGACTCAAATCCACTGAAGACACCCACTTATGCAGGAGCATCAGAAAGGTAATTCAACCAGTGCTTGTTAGTGTCTAACTGCAGATTTTATTCTTGAGTAAAGTGTGGAAACTTGGCCCTTTTGGGGGCAAAAAAATGTTATGGGGGGTAACAAAAGGACCCCAGAATGTGGAAAATGTAAGGGGACGGGGGATCTGACAAAGTGTTCCATACTCACTGTTGAGGGTGGCCTTTGAAATTTTGCAGATTGCTGTACTTACAAACCCAAGACCACATTGTGATTTGGTTTTTCTGCATTACTTATGACCAAGAAGTGCACTGGCTGCTTTTCAAATTTGTGCGGTTTACTTGATCAGTTATTACAAGTTATCATCTTTCATTGCCAGGTGTGAAGGGAATCGTCACAAAGTCCAGCAGAAGTCAGAGCATAAAAGCAATTTTTGCAGCAGGTAAATATCCCTCAAAATGTTACATGCATTATTTTAAATTCACCCCCCCCCCTACTTCAGTTAACTATTTCAGTAGATTTCCAGAGTTTTTCCAAAATCTGTACTAGAACATTGCCTAAGTTACCTAGAGATTAGTGACATACTTGTGATATGGTATCATCTTCACAACATAATTTAACTGTTCAGGCAGTAAAGGGAGATAAGGTAAATCATTGGACATGTTGGTAGAGCTTGGGGGAGGGGGGGGGAGAATGAAAGTTTGAAATTAAAGAGAAACATATTTGGATGGATAGGGTCTAGGTGTTGTATGTGTATGGTTTGTATTCGGTAGGTCTTTGCATCAAATCATGGTTTAACCATCTGGAAATTTGCAGTCTGTGTTGCTTGTTTGGCGAAGTTGTTTGCCATAGTGCAAAGTTGGGTGCACTACACCTCCAAGCCTTTGGGAAAGTAGTTGAAGACTGGGTTTACATTTGACCATCAGATGGGGACTTTAAATGGTACCAACTGCCTCATTATTCTTTAAACATTTCTTCAAAAAGAGAATTCAGAATCAAATCTTACATTCATTAATCCAGAATCAATTGGATGTAGGGTCCTTGATGAGGTCATCTGGGTTCTGGACCATTCATTTCACCTACTCAACTAAATTAACATATAAGTTGTCCCAATTCTGAGGTACACTGTGTTGAAATAAGTTCAAATAGTTGATTTCACAAAAATGTGTGATGTCTTTCTTGTACAACAGCACAAAATTGGCCTTGGTTGCCTTTACCTCTAAACCAATTGCCCCTGCTATTTGTTCATAAATATGATAACTGAATATTGTGCTATGATGAATTATTACTCATGTTGCTAACCACTTTTCAAACAGAACCAAACTAGTTGAGTTGTTCAAAATAAATTCTTTTTTTCGCAATCATGATTCACAAATGAAAGGGTAATGACCTTTGCAAAACAGTGGCAGCTTTGTTAGTGGAAGTGTCATTGTGCACCTTACTCTGGGTTGTGCACACTTCATCCTGCCTTTTTTTACCACATGGTACCAAGGGTGGTACCAGATGGGGAAAAGGGGGTTATGGCTCCCTTCAGGGAAGGCTGCCCCTCCATTGAGCAAATTTTCAAATTTTGTTGTGGAGCCTCAGTAGTTATGATAAGGTATGATAAAGTATGTTATCCTCAATGCCAACCAGTCCCCTGGACAGAAGTTTACTTGTTTTTGCTCTCAATGTGGGCAGGTTCTTCAGTAAAAGCCCAAAATTTTCAAATTTCCCTCAGTGAGGGCCTAAAATTTTCAAATGTCCATCAATAAATAGCCAAAAATTTCAAATTTCACTTATATAGGGTTGTGGTGTATTGACTTATTCATGTTTAGTATGTGCATAAATTTATGATTTTTACATATCATAACAAAGGAGGTATGTACCATAAGGCAACAGGCACGTGCCATATCGTAGTAGGCACATGCCATAATGCAGCAGGCACATGCCACGACGCAGCAGGCATGTGCCGCAATGCAATAGGCATGTATCATTTGTCAGTGGAGGGAAGCAATAGGTACGTGTCATTTTGCAAAAGGTATATATCATTCATCAATGAAGGAAAAGCAATTCACTCACAATTGCATGAAGCTGAGTTTCTTTGGTGAAAACTCGTCAGGTTACATTTTGGATTGTGATGTGAATAGTTTTTAAAATAATGAAGTTAACGACACAAAAGGCAAAAGTAAAGTTTTTTTCTTCAGTTTTGAATTTTCCCTGTCATCTGACTTTAAGAGCTGAATTTTGCTTCTTCTGTAGGTATAGTCAAGACTATCAAGTACAGTGGACAGAAGATTCTCAAGATGCAGAGTGGTGGTCCAAGCAAAAGATGATGAATCTCAATTCTAAGAGATGGACAAAATATTTAGAATACATATAAATGATGAAGAAATTAGTTTGCAGACGATGGAATTATGCAAGTGAATATCTAATCCCAAAAGTGCTGTCAGAGATGGTCGTGTGAGGGTATCCTAGTGTGGATTTGTTGTTGCAGTGTGGCTGATCAACAGTTATCTATTTGGAATATTGGTTGGAAATGGTGATCTAGTAATAATGTTTACCTCAGTGGGATGGATCTTGTGACTCTGTATGTGCTGGAAAAATCTGTTATTTGGAGGGGGCAGGGGGAGTGTGGGGAGCAGGAAGGGGCTATTTCAGCTGCTTTTTGGTGGCAGATGTACTGTAACATGGGTGTTGGCTGTTCCTAAAATGTAGAAAGAAATAAAAAAAAATTTAAATACTTTAAAATTGCTTCAGCTCTTTTCTTGAAAATGATGCTCTATTAAAGTGTTGAAGTGAACGCAAAATATAAGACACCCCTGCCTTGTAATATATCAACCAAGGATATATGTACCATAATACACAGCACAAAATATGTCATTGCAAGGGAAGCTCATGACAAACGGGATGGGGAGGCTCTATTCAAATTACATGAAAAGAGCTAGGATTCACTGGTATGAATGCTGTAGTGAATACTATGAGGTGATCACAGTTGGTTATATTGTTATAAATGGTCTCCATATTGTGACATCGTCTGATGTTAAAAGAAACAAGATGAGAGAGAGAGATGTTGCTCCCAAAATGTGTTCATAATTTAAATCACAATAATAAAATGGGACATTTTGTCACCCAGTTTGAATGTCCGAACCTCAGCATTTGAATTCATGTATGGTTTGGCTTAGTGATGTGACAGTATTTTGTTACTGAATTATTTTTATTAATGCAGAACGTCTCCATGGTACATCTTTTTTAATAAGCAATATAAATGTTTTGAAACATAATGAGAGATTCTGTTGCAGGAAAAAAAAAAGAAAAACAGGGAGTTTTGTAAGATTTAGCTGATGATTCAGAATAAGATAGTAATTCATATCATTGTTTGCAAATGCAGTTATTGAATTTTTGAGGCAAGGTTTTCTTTGCTTGTTCCCTGGGTTGGATTTCAACATGACCACACTGTGTCTCCCCCCCCCTCCAAAAAAAAAAAACCTGAAAAGAGTTTACTTTCAAACAGTTATTCCCAAAGTGGTGAGAATAATGTAGACCTAAGTTACTACAATATCAGCACTGTTGTAAGAGAGGGCCTATAAGCTTTCATAAAACATCCACAAACCTGAAGAAAAATGTAAAAACTCTGCACTTTTTGGTCTTAGTTTTGAAAAATCCTCCAACTTCTGAGGCTGGCAGAATCATCTTACACACTTCCCCCTGTTATAATTTTTGAAGTTCACTTTCAAGCATCCCCCCCCCCCCCAAAAAAAAAAAAAAATGTGTATCCTGACATCATTTCTCTTCTAAAAAAAGATTAAAAGAAAGTTTGATGTTGGGGATAATGCTCCACCAATGTTCCCTGTCCCCCTTCCTCCCCCACCCTGCCCCCCACCCCCCGTAAACAAGTTCTATTTTGAGGATCCTGTATGTACTTGTTGGTAGATGATACAAAGATGTTTCTAGGGATCACATTTTCAAAACATTTTTCATATGGAACTGTGTCTGTTTTGTGTACAACCATCTGGCTTATCGATGGTATGAGGGTATTTTAAGATGATTGTGTTCGAATTGCTTTCAAGATGGGAATACTTTCCTTTCAGAATGAGAACAATTTGGTCAAACCATGCCACTCATGAGGGATGCTTCATGTCAATCTTTCCATTTCAATCAATTGAATAAGAAATGCCATATTATGAACCCAAGCAGTATTAATAGTATGAGTTTGTGGTGGAAAAGGGGTAACATTGTGACCCAAGGGCTGCCCATTATTTTCCTTGGGTGGGGTGTTTTTTTATGCTCCCTCCCTCAACATGGGTGTTAAATGGGGGCATGTTAGGTGACTTGTCATGTAGGGCACTGTAAGTGTGATTAACTTTAATGATTTTGAAAATGGGGGAATGGGGTGGGGTGGTGTAGGAGCACAGTTGCATGTAAGCTGCATTGTTTCAGGTTGAGTAAGAAATGTCACTTTCTGGAGAAATTGTATTTTGACCTATCATAGTTGACCATGGTGAGTAACATGTGGTGAAACTGAATTATTACATGTCTGGGTATTGACACTTTATAATCAAATATCACAATCACATTTTAGAGATCTTAGTGATGGGAACTTAACTAAGCACACAGCTTTTGGTGGTGTAAATATTTAAAAGAAAGCAAAACTTAATCAGTGGAAAAGAAGACAGAAGTATAAGTCAATTTAATGCAAGTTTATCACTTTTATTATGAGTCGATAATAGTTGAAAGAAAATCTCACTAGTAAGAGAGGCATTGTATATGAGTATGACAAATAAAGAAGACAATATACTTCTTGTTTCTTCTAAGACATTTTTGTTTTCTTGTTAAATGAGTCTGTCTTTAAATGATTTTAAATCAATAACCCCTTCTCCCTCCATATAAAAAAACACAAACCCTCAAACTGAAGCATGTGATTGAATGTTGCCTCTTCTTTGTTTGGCTACGTGATCAATTCTCAAGCACTTTTGTTTTACTTTAATTCAACAATTTCTTAAACATAATTGTAAAACTAAAAGGTTAAAAAATGAGGGTAGAGTCCTTTTTGAAGACCAGAAAATGAAAGTTTAACCAAACCTTTTGTAATTGAACAAATATAATTATTTGCCTGAGTGAAAATCTATGCCAGAGGACATACAAAATGAAATAACACCTGCAGCCTTGAATAACTAGATCGAACCATTCATATGGAATAGTAAATTTAAAACATTCCAACTTCTATGACCCACCTGTTCTCATATGCTGAGAAGACCTTATGCCTGCCCTGAATGAAACAAAACACTGTATCAGAGGTCAGTTATCCCAGTTCATATTAGAAGGCCCTTATGCTAATCTGTGTTGACTCATAAATCATGAGAAACTATTTTATTATAAAATTATTTTAATCAGGCAGGGTAAGTCCTTGGTATACCCTTAACATGCTATTTTTATATGCACAGGACAATGAAAAATACACTTATAAGGGGAAAAAAAACGATGTGATGGTTTGGCTGATCGCTTTAATATAATGTTTGAATGACTGCATATGACCACCAGTCAATTTTTTTTTTCTCGTAATTTGGCAAAGTATAAAATATTTGAGTTACATTTTACGAAAGGTTCTTTTGATACTCTAAATAAAATAGGTTCTTAGAACAATGGAAACAAAATTAAGTAAAATAAAACAAACAGATATTGCTTAAAGGAAGAATCATTACGACTTAAACTGTGACAATCTTGGGAAAACTTACAGAGATAGCGGATGATTGAAGAGATGTTTTTGTGGACTAGTTCCATGGATGTGAGAATTTCAAGTAGTTGGGTATTTTTTTGTAAAGATCTGTCCTTGAGGCTGCAAAACCTTATACTTATGAGGAATTTATGAGAAAAGTCATTAATGTTGTGCAATTCTGACCTATTTCACAATAACAAGTGCAAACTTAGCTGCATTTGGTTCATATATACCTGATGTAATTTGGAGTTAGGCCAATAAGTTTCTGTGTCACATTTCCACCCCTACTGTAAAAAACAAACAAATTTTGCCAAAAGTGCAGGTTTGGAATTGTCACGCCAAAGAACAAGGTGAGGTGGCAGTATGCATTTACTACTAACTTTTGTAGTAATCTTTCATATTTACTATGGTACCATCCTGAAAACAGTCATGTATAATTCTAACACTCTTACTTAAACCTTTCCTTGATTTTGTTCAAAGTACCGAAACAGGAGAGTCAACAATTTACAGCAAAGAAAAAAAAAGCTTATTTCCTTTTTGAGTTTGGTAAACATGTGTTCAAGCTAAAACCATATCTTTTTCTTCATCTATGTATTTTTGTGAAGCATGCAGCTAGGCCTGTTCTGAAGTGTTGCTGCCTAAATGCATCTTACAACTGGTTCCATTGTCATGGGGAAAAAAGACTGGCATTTGAACCAAAGAAACTAGGCAAACAGGAGGTTTGGGATTCAATCCCAAGGCTTGTCATAGTAAGGTGGGTTTTTCATACAAGCTCACTCTAATGTTTTCCTATCAAAATGACCTCATCACAGATATCCCAATTAAATCTCATGAAGAATGGGCCCTTGTTTTCATAGTATAACTAATAAGGGTGTAGAGTTCAGGTGAAGCAGTGATCTGGAAGACACAACTGCTTGACACAGATAGTTTCTAGAGAAATGTATTTCAGAGCTCCTTGAATTGTAAAAGCCTTAGGTTATGCAGAAGGTAACATGGAGTACCCCACTGAGACAACAGAATGGTAGGGTGTAAAAAACAACTTTCTTTAGGGCAGTCAATACAGCTTGTTTAGCTAGAATGGGAACTGGATGGTGACTTAACAATATCACCCGTAATCCCTTACAGGTTCCTCTCACATTCACAGTCACATTGTATCATAAAAAAAAACTGCATCACAGCCTAAACTGATTAATAATTAATGAATGAACTTCTCTCAACATCACATGAAATGATGTTTGGTGTTGATATGCTCACAAAAAACATACGTAACATTTGAAAGCAAACTTTTTACCTCTAACTGACATAGTTATGCTTTGAATCATCAGAATATTGGCTTATTTCCTTCATGCATACATGGAAGAGTTAATGTACGACAAAATTATAACTCCTGTCTTCAAGTCTTTTATGAAATTAATGTAAAAGGAGTCTGTATATTCAAATAGTATCAATTCCTTGCACAATGGTAATAACATAATGTAAAAAAGAACAAAAACAAAGGAAAAATGTTTAATACTTATAACACCTACTTAAGGCATGTTTATTCATCAACTTCAAATTTATTAAAGTATCTAAGTTTTTTCATGATAAAGTAAATGCCATTTACTTTTTACATTTCTCTTTTATTCATCCCCAATGCACTTAACATTTACAGATGATTTAAGAAATAATTTAATTACTCTTTTATACATAATCACTTTGTACAACTTTATATGTTTTCTTTTTTCTCTCATTTGTTCCTTTTTTTTTTCTTTTTCAACAATTGTTTTTGCATCCAACAGCCCTCCATAGGCATGTCAATCTTTCATTGTAAGATCATGTGAGATTACATCACATGACTCTCTTTGTGCTGTCTTATAACTAATTCTAGAAAATTGTAAAAGGACCAAGAAAGAAGTACTAAAATCTTCACATTTTATTAATTGACAATGTACCCCTTCCTCCTAGTTGGGTCCATAGTCACAAAGGGGAAGGGAGGAGGACATTCCCCAGAACAACTTGATTTTGCAGCCCACACCCACCATCACTCCCTGACCCCACCCTCACCAAACAACACAGCTGTAGATTTCATTACAGGCCACAATGATGGGCCCTTGCACATGTGCTTAAAGCCCTAATCCCTGCCCCGTCCAAACCTGACCAGCTGGTCAATGGTCTACCTACCCCATATTTTCATGGTCCTACCCAACCCTAGCTCTGCTTACCAGGAAACAATTACCTTAACGCCTATATAAACTATTATCTGCCTATGTAACAGAGTTGACAATACCAACTTATTAACTTGCATTGTTATTGCATTTAAACTTCATATATAAATGTGAATTTACTTTGAAAGGGAATTCCCCAAATATGCATCAGTATCATTTAGTCAGATTCACTCGACATTTCTTTTTAAATAAGGTGCATTTTTTGACAAGCTATACCGGTACATAAAAGTCTGACACCTACAGGACTTGACCTCATGCAACCAATTTTATTTGCATCAAATTAGCCATCTTGTGCTCTCCCTCTCTGTCAGGCTAAACAGTGCTAAGAGCTCGCAGCTTCCTACAAGGGCAGCATGTCTACAAACAGTATTTGCAACAATGTAAAACTGCTGTGAGAGAAGCTTCCCAAAAGAACCTTTGCTTTAAAGTTTTCAAATGCATTATTATCATTTTTTCTCTGTAAAGAAATATTTACTTATTGCATTGTTACAATTCATGCAAGGTAATACTACCTCCCAACTTCTATGACTTGCAAAGGCTTACTGCAAAGAACTCTAAAATGTGCGACCTACCTTACAGCACCTTCAGCCTCATGCAGTATGATTAAACATGCCTGTTATTAGGGTTCAATATAGGATTGCATTTTCTATTGGCCACCAGCCCCAGTAAGGTTACAAGGCAACTGACCAGAAAAGAACGTTACTGACCAGACTGAATCAACGTATATTGCCTTAACTAGATATCAAATGGATCCTGGGGCCTGCTTCTTAAATGTCCTACTAACCCTGCGTGAAACTTGCTGGCCTTACATCTTCAGGCTTTCCTGCCACAGCTTCTAGGCTCATAAGGGTTTTCTGCTAGGCCTTGAGCAAGCTAGACCGATAAAACTTTCCTATCACATTGCACATCTGAATGTAAACAGCAAACCTCAATCAAACAGTACCACCATTTTGTACCCACTGATTGGACCACCTGTTACATGAAAAGTTTCATAAAACATTATTAATGCATTTTTCTATGAGTGTTCTCACTGCGAGTAAGAAAGTTTCATAGAAGTTTATGCATCCACAAACTGTTACCGTGGATACACAAGGTAGCCAGTCGATTGCATGCATGGATGTTGGAATAATTTAAACCCACAATGACAGGGTTTCAGGTCACACACAGAACATCAGGATCATGTCTAGAGCTGCTTGAAGTTAGCAGGACACTTCATCCATTAGTAATAACCTGAAGAGAGCTCTGGTATACGTAGTTCAGTATGGTCAGCATCAAGTTAGTTCAAAATACTCTGTCATACCATGGTTTGGCGAACCAAGCTTCATGCAACCAACTGTCCGATCAGATGATGTTGTTACCAGGTCTAACAGAACCAAAGTTAAGAAAAGCATTTGAGATGAGAGTAAATCTAAAATAGCATTACCCCTACATTTTTCCATTTGGATCAACATAAGGTTTGGGTCCACTTGTTTGGAGTAAGGTAGAGTAATATTTGTAGATCAGTCCAAGGTCAAACTAACTTCTCTTCATAAAAAAACCAATTTGTGACTTTAACACTGCCTCGGATGGACATCTGAAAGGGTCTTAGCTCTTCTGCTTATGTCAGAATGACATTGGACTCACACCTCACACTTAACAGTCTAATTTTAATCCTAACAACCATGCACATAAATACGGGGTGTGTGTGGGCCCCCCCCCCCACCCCTGTGAAAATCAAAAGTCGGTCTCTGAGCACCAAAAAGTCTGTCTCAAATCCAGTTAGTTAAAAAGCTATTGATCTTTTACCTGCCCTGATTTAGGTCTCCTCGCATGGAAAAATAGAGAAAGTTGTAGCTGGTCCCACAATAGTTCACACACCCCCCCCCCCTCCCACTGCAAATTCATGTATATATGCCCCTGCTAACAACATCTTGAGTTCTAACTCTAAACTGAAGTCTATCTGATGGTAAAATGTTTGCATGTGTTTCCTGATCAAAAGCTTTAAGACCTAAGGATGGCACACTGTTGACTTTGAAAATGTAGTGAGGATTTATTTCAAAAAGTGTCTGACAAAAAGCCAGTCCACTCCCTTAATGCAACATTCATAATGAAGGCAGACTGGCATAAAAAAATTTCACCAGAAACTTTTATCATGAGGGCAACCCAAATTGTCTGTTGCAAAATGTCTTTCATACATTTTAGAACCTGACCTTAATCTCTGGTAATGATCAAAAAGGTTCCTTTATTGAGGCTCTTAACTATCAAAGATTGGTTAATTTCTTCACTAGGAGTCCTGCAATGGACCTCTGCATTAGTATTTATGATTATTCTCAGTATGTTCGCCTTTTGGCATACTGACAACCAGGAAAAGCTGTGTTTGGCAAAGTGACAAAGTGCTAATGAGAACACAGGATCACCATTGCACCAACACTAGTTTTGCCTCTTTGCCATCAAAGGTGATGTCCTGTGCTTTATGGATATTTTGGATGTAGCATATGTAGGGCCCAAAGCCCACTGCCATAGGTGCAAGGACCTTCCCAGGGAAATTTTCCTGTTTCCCAATGGGTTGTTCACTTTCACAATTTTAGGACATTCTGAACCAGAATGCAAAAATGCATTGTGGTTTCGATGAATATAGCACTTAATGTGAAATCCCAAATAATGCCACGATGTCCTGTTACTTTCAGTCATTGGTTGAATGTGATCTTAAAGTGCTGGAAAATTACAGTTTTATGTTCATATTTGACCTTGGGAGTTCTTGGAAATTTTTGCTTTTTGGCCTCTGGTGATTTCAGCTGGCCTCTGATTTCTGACAAAACTTGTTAGGGTTTTCTGATGGATCAAATGCAACACCATGTGAAGTATCCAACCTTCCTAAAAACTTGAGCTTTCTTGTAACAAGGTTTTCAGAGTTTGACCCAGATGACCTTTGACCTCCACCATAAATAACAGGGTACTTCCTCTCACCACAAGTTATCCACATACTAAGTATGAAACCTATCCAAGCCTCCTGCCTTGTGATATTGTGTAAACAAGGTTTTCAGAGTTTGATCCCTGGTGACCCCAAATGACCTTTGCCCTCCACCAAAAACAATAGGGTTCTTCCTCTCAATATGGGGCATCTACCTACCAACTTTGATAACAGTCAGAGTTTCCCTTCTTGAGATATCGTGTAAACAAAAAAAGTGTCACAAACACACACACATCCCCACCATGCACACACACACATGCCATCATGACTGCATAGGTTCTCTTTTCGTCGAAACCAAAAATGTATGGACAGAAAATATGAACTTAAATTTCCCTTAACAGTGATACTTCCTGACTTTCTACTGTTCTTAGTTTTGGACAAAGTTTAAGACTACAATTCTCAAAGAATGTTGGGGCAAATCTAGCAAAACAAGCAACAGTGAGATCAACATCCCCCTATCTGCATCCCCATTCCCCTGTTCAATGTTGGGGTAGCCCCTGTGTTCTGAAACTTCAACACTGATATGGGGAGTGGGGTCAATGTTGGGGTAGCCCCTGTGTTCTGAAACTTCAACACTGATATGGGGAGTGGGGTCAATGTTGGGGTAGCCCCTGTGTTCTGAAACTTCAACACTGATATGGGGAGTGGGGTCAATGTTGGGGTAGCCCCTGTGTTCTGAAACTTCAACACTTATATGGGGAGTGGGGTTTGTCCCATGTACTTTTGTTGAGGATTGCAGCTTTGCAGGTCTGGAAATTTTTATTTTCTTTCAAATTGTCAAGAATTTGGGAGGGAGGGGGCATATGATTTATGGGCATAGCATACTGTACTGTGTCCCCACAGACCTGTGCCAAAAGACTCTAGCACCTTAGTAATAGTGGGGGAAGGGAGGGTCCTGGGAAAACTGCAATTCAAGATTACAATGATGATTAAAAGAGTAATTTTTGAAATATTTTGGCAAGTGTGAAACTTTTGCTTTAAGTTTTGAAGTTTGGAGGCTGGAGGTGGAGTGGACGATCCCTATGGAGTAATGGCCCTTGAGCACTTCTCTTCGTATGCAACGGGGATAATGGCTAATAAATACAAGCAAAGGATACACTCATCATAGGGTGAAATATCCATGTCTGTTACAGATGAACGATGTCTAAAAACCTCTCCCATGTATACATGATTGGTTGGATATCTTCGGTATCTGGTGGAGAAATGAAGCACAAATCATTAGCTTCAACAGAAACAATGGAAAAACATGAACTAGCTATGATGGGAAGTGAGAGGATAAAAAAGGAAAGAAAGATGCTTCCCATTGAGAAAAAGGGAGACATAGTGCTTTTCTCTGACAACAGACTATTGATAGCGACTGTGATGATGTCCTTCTCTTAAGATTGCCTGTATTTGTGTGTGTGTGTGTGTGTTTGTGTGTCTGTCTGTCTGTGTGAGTTGAACAGAGTCGTAACCAAGCCTCTCATTCTGCAGCATGTCAACTAAGTCGAGTCACATCATTGAACATCCTCAAGAATTTGTCAAGTCAGGAATTTCTGGAAGTCACGATTTGAGTACATTGTGGTGTTCAGGCAGTTAATCGGGCTGAATATATGAAAGGCGCTGTACGTAAGGACTGGGTAACAATGCAGGATAAACCAACTGGGGGATTAGAGAAGAGGATGGGGAAGGAGTTGGAACTAGACAGCCACAACCCTCAAAGGGTCTGCTGCACTCTGATTGGCATAAATTCAAACAATAGCATATCACTCTGATTTGTCTGTCACTGATGACTTCACCCAGTATAATACCGCCAAACAGCCCACACACAGCCTGTGTGGATATGGCCTTGAGCAATATAAGCTCAGAACAGACTATTGTTGCTTTCTTTGGGAGGTATGTGCACTAAACTGGGGTTCTTTATGAAACTGGAGGAAGTGCTGGAAGTAAACTTAGTTGAAGTTTTGCTGTTTGGGGGAGATCTGTTGCCCTTTAATAATTTTCATATTAATAATTTTATCTAACAGTCTTGACAGTAGGGTACAAATTTTATTTTCCCATTTTATTTTCCCTTTTCAGCTGTTCTGGAAAGAATAACCCCTAGAAAACATTGCAGAGGCTATTTTGGTACCTACAGGGCCTATTTCTCTTGGTGTTGTAGCAATTATTTTGGAGAGAAGAGGGTATTTCCTATCATTTGACTTTTTTCTGCCCTCCATGACATCTCTCTGAGTTGAATTTAAGCTGCTAAGAAGGCAAATAGCCCATCACCCCCACATATTTTGTACCCGGGGTGAAAGGCTCACATCACTTCTGGTCCCACCATTCCACCTATTCTGATTCAGATGTAGTTCTTTCAGGAGACAAAAAGGTTGGCACCCTACCTGGCAGTCTGGCACAAACAGCAATTCTGTTATTTCTACCCACATTTTTCACAAAAGTTTACATTAAATCAGGTGATGAGAGTGAGACCTCCTTCCATTTAATACCACCAACCAGGATGAAGGGAATTTCTTACTAAATGATCGACCTACTTTTTCCAAGTAGATAAAAAAAGCATCTTCAAAATTTCTCATGTCCTAAACCTGTCCTGATTCTTCCTTAACCCTATAACAGTTGATCTTCTTCATGCTTGACAGCCCCCCATCAAAAGAATTTTTCCTTCCCATCAATGCATTCTTGAGATACAAGCAGCATCCCATGGTACCAAGGAGAAAGTTACCTCCAACAAGTAATTGTCTCTTTTGTGATTTAAATGAGGTATAAGAAAAGCAGCAAACAAGGTTATGGGGGGATTAAAATGGGTATAATGACTTTGTAATGCTGAGTATGTGCACTGGTGTAAGTAAAGGGGAATCAGTGAGTGACACATACTAACAAACACAATTGAACTGTCTTGTGAGTCAGTAACACTGAACTGTAAATTGTCTCTACTCACAGTGTTACTACCAACTGAGAGTGTGCAAGCCTAACTGTCTTGCCTACCACAATACATATGTGTGTAAGGGGAATTCAAAGATAATTGTTTAGCTATTGTTTTGGAAAGAATGGTCTTTAAAGGGATTACTAATATGCATCTGAGTTTTATTTTCTTCCAGAGAAGATGGTGAAGCTTGAGTGAAAGTGGATTAGTCTCATACTTGGTAAGAATCAGTCAAAGTTGTTTGTATTGCAGTCTTCATTTGTAGACAAATGAAAAACAATGGTTACTCCACTTACAGGAAAGTTGTAAAATGATAAACCTGTAGGTTGTTTCTGTTTATATGTATGTATAAATTTGGGTTAAAGAGAAGGAATGCCACATTTTCTTCCAACTTGAATGCTGTATTTTACATAAGAGTAACGACCAATATGAAAAGGAAGCTTTTGATTTTTGAAGACCTGATCAAAATTAAAAAGTTACTCAAATTTGAAAATTGCGATTATCAGTAGCAATATAGCAGCAGATTAACTGCTAATCAATGGGCAAATGTGTATCAGAAATGTCACATGGAAGGATAAAATTTGTGAGACAGTAGCCATTGTATATAACAATATACCTTTGTTAGCCAAAGTAGGTCTACAGTTCTTACTATCATAATCATAGCTGGTACTTTGCAATATATTTCATAACTGTTACTTCATCAATTTATTTAAAACCATACACTCCCAGCCACCAGTTGGGGAAAGACGGGGGTGGGGGAAGAGTGTTCCACACTGTACTTTCATTACAGGAGCAATAGCAGGGCATCATATTACTGTACCTATCTTAAATTTTCAAGACAGACTTCTTTGTAACGTTTGAGTCTGTTTTAAATGGGGTCAATAACTTTCAAACCTGATTTTATACACTGTAGCAATGAAAATATTAACTTATTAGGCAAATTGTTGTGACAAACATGTCCTTGTACATAATGCAAAATAAAAAAAAAAAAAAAAACATGCTACAAATTGTGTGAACAGAATCCATACAAACAGAAAAAACAACGTCTGCATTAACCTTCAAATGACACTGTATATACTCCCCTTTTGTACTTCCTCCAAAAACACAACTTGTCTAAAAATAGTTTTATCATTCTTGGCTAGTGCTACCCTGTTCACAATTGTATTTGCCTCCCTGAATGTAAATGCATAACCAATGACACTATTCAAAGAATAACCTTTTACATTTATTGGAACCAAAGCAATACACAAACTTGCTGAGTTGTTCATAAACAAGGATATATTAATATTAGCCTAACCTTATTCTGGTAACAAAAGCAGGAAATACAAATATTCCTTGTTTCTTACATCGAAGATATTCGACTCAGAAATCGACTGAACAAATGTTATACACACTACTGTAGCTATTTTATAAAGGCAGTTCTTCAACAGTGAGAGTTGTACCTGGTCACCCTCAGTTTTCTATTTTGATCTATTTGAAGTAACACACCCATGACAAGGGTTAGAGGACTCACCTCCCCCTCCCACCCTACCCTCTTTCATCCTATATTTGCATAAATTTATTTCAGCCTTACAAACTTTTTTAAAGAGGAACAGCTGTGGATAGGTAATCAATCTTTTTCACTTTGTCGGACACTTTTCTTTTAAAATTACACCATCTAAAGTAAAAATGCAAGGCCTGTCCTGGCATGGCCTGCCCTGACTGGCCTATCCTGACTGGCCTATCCTGCCTGCCTACAGTATATACAGTACAATTAACCTTGGGCAATAAGCTATATGCAAATGGTGTATGTGGAAGGGGGGGGGGGCTAAAATTAAACTTGGCTGGGAGAATTCTCACTGTCTGGGATGATGCAAACAGGCCCTTTTAACATGTGCTTTGCATAAACTAGCATGAAATAATCTAGACGGATGCAGTCACTGTACTGAACTCAATAAGAGAAGCCCACATTGTTGACTATCAATTATATGGGTGGACAGAAAACCAACAAGTATGTACTTTGGTACGATGCCCCCAGTCACCCCAAATATATTTCACAACTACATCTTACCAATATCCTCTAATTTCACTTCAAGTATCTGTCATGGTTTGTCAGATTATAAATACCTCATTTTCAAGGTAAACCAAGTGGTCACCCTGCCTGAATTTCACAATGCAGTAAGACTTATTTTGTCACATGATTCTCAAGAGCCATTCATGGAATACTGTAGATACCTGTGTACACCAATCCAAATTATGGTGGCTGCATTTTTCCTTTAATATGAAATTTGGACAAAACAAATCTGCCTTATCTAGCTGAACATAGCTCAACCAAGTTGTGAGTGGGGATACCCCATTGAACCCAGCTGGTTGAGGCATCAAAATTAGGTGAATACAGCTAAATAAAGTTGAATCCAGTCAACTGAGTTCAATTATAATTTGAACCTGAAATTCAAAGGAGAGGCAGGGAAGTTCAAGTCTGCCTCCATACACTTTATATTGTGAGCATTTACACTCCACAGCATATGCCCTAGTTTTATCAGTGTCATACAAAACTGAACTGAAATCCAATCTTATTAACAACAGTGTCTCTAGACCAGTGGTTCCAAACCAGGGGCATTATTGCCCCTGGGGGCATTTTGGCAACTCAGGGGGGCAATGAGCACTAAGGTGGCAGCAGGGGGAAATTTTGAAAAAAAAAAACGGGGGGGGGGGGGCGTTTTGAAAAAAAAAAACCAGGGGCCTTATAAGATTTCGAAAGGTTTCCTCTAGCTGAGCTCTCAAATTGGTTCATATAAAAAGGACGAGATGAATGAAGTCATCAAGTCGAGGAGGTCTAACATTCCCTCCTCAGAGTACCTACAAAGTTTGTGAATTATCTTTATTACCAGATGCCACGAAATCATATTTAAGGGAGTCTAATTTCTATGTTAATTTTCTTGCTGAGGACCCTCATATTCTCATCAGTGGTAGTGAAAGCGGTGACCGAAGGGGCCATGGCTAAAAATTGTACCGCCATTTTTCCTAAAATGTAGTTTTTTTTGCTGGTCTATAAACATGACATACTAACAGAAGTGGCAATTATAGGTAACTGTAACGTAACAGATAACTTTTGCGTAGGTCTACTATGAAGTAAAGTAAATTAAAACTTTTCAAAATGCAATTTTTCGGTGGGCCAATTTCGGCTTTCTCATTACTTCTAACTGTAGGACAGCTTGAGTGGCATAGGCTTAAGTCTTTCAAAGCCCCCATGTGACCCCTACCATCTTTCTTCCTCCCTCCCACAGGAAAAGCCCCTTGCAGCATCAAAGGGAACTTCTGTTAGCTACTACTGAAATACACATTGGTCTATAGGTAATTTTTGCAATCTCTTTAGTGCACATTTAAGTTTTATCAGAAGATAGTCAAAAATTTGACTGAGGCTCATTCTTGTGTCAACAATATTGGAAATGTTCCAGAGCTTCCGGGGGTTTCGCCCCAGGTCCCCCACTTGGACATTGCCCCTGGACCCTATAGGGGCCCTTGAGGGAATGGTCCACACCTCAGTGGGGCCCTGCCATCTGTAAAAAAATCCCTCCCTGACTGCTATCAGGCCTTCACGCTTTCCTAAATCTTGGGTAAAGGATTTGCCATCTCAAAAGAGAGTCAGTTCTTCAATTACTGCACCCTTGGTTTGCTACCCTGGGTCCGACCCACATGTAAAAACGAGGTACGTGTGGGCCTTCTTTTCATTTCAACACGGTTCTTATTTTTGTCGTTTTATTCATTAATACTATGCTATAGACGGGGGGAGTTTGTCCAATACCATTCGGTGAAAAGGGGCGGTGAGCTGCTCTAGACTGATGAATAAGGTGGGGGTATGGCAAGGGATCGAGTGGGAGTGGGGTGGGGTGGGAGTCTAGTCAGTGGCATCACCAAGGGGGCAGGGCTGTGCCCCCAATGAGTTTTTGTGTATTAAAACATGCACAAACACACCACATATATGTACAGTGTATATGGAAATAAACACAGAGACCCACCCCCTGTCAATTTATCAGTCAATAATGGAGCTAAAATTGCACAAAATGTTTTCAAAACTACAATTTTGTGGCATGCTTCACATGCATTGACTACTTTTTGCATTATGTGAAGCACAGGTATTCTTTCAACAGCTATGGGACTACTGCAGCCATGAGTCCTCTCCCTCCAATGCAATTCCCAAATCAAGTATCTTTTAGTCAGATTTTATGTTCGAAAATTGTAAAATTTGCAAATTTCATTGCCTTTTTCAATGTGGATTCAATAAATATGAGGATAGTTAAATAGCTTCACTTCAAAGGCTAGTGTCTGTTTATTTTGAAAACCAGTACCTTAATATTTGCAAGGGGAACTTTGCCCTTCTGAGCCCTCTCCGAGGCATAGCCAAGCACCCACACCAAGGATAATAAAGTTTGATTGGAGTATAAGTACTTGCAGGAAAATTTCAAAGTTACTAAACACCAGATATCTTTGCGAGTGCACCAGACATAGCCTAAGCCAGCACTAGCCACCCTTCTTTTCATTTTGTGCAGAAGAAAATTCATAAATATACGTCATAATTATAAGGCACCCCAAACCCAATCAACCACATCCAAGGGCTATTTTTCCACATTTTCCCAGCTAGACCCGATCCACAGCCGCACCTCCGATACTCTAATGTGAAAGCTTCCCCTCAGTGGCATACCTAGAAGGTAGCTGTTTCAACATTAATTCTTGTTGGGTAGCATAAGTGGATTTATTTTTAAAGCCCAATGCAAAACCTTGGCATGATCTGTCATCCCCACTCACATCCCCATCTCCCATCCCCAACCCCCCAATCATTAAATCAAGTATCAAGGCTAAAAAACTAGTCAAACTGTGATTTTTTTTTTTTGGTTTGCTTAGTGCCCATCCTATGCCATTTGGAGATAGCTAAATGCTTCATTCTAATGGTCACGATTTTGTAAATACCACCGTCTCTGGGGGTTCGTCCCCTGGACCCCCACAGGACCATTGTCCCTGGACCTCACCTGGGGCCCTATCATAGGCCCTAGGCCCCAACACCCACATGGGATGATTCCCATTACCATGGTACCCCCAGCGACACTCACTCCTTTAATTTGGTGTGCCCCTCTGGCGGAATGGTATGACCCCAGTGCCCCCAACTTCGAAAAGTCTGGTTATGCCACTGAGTCAAGCAATGAAGATTTTGAAGTCTGTAAATGACATACTTCCTAATTACATTTTATTTTACATTTTTACAGGTCACAGTGGGATTCAAGTCAGCTCTCAATGACCATGGCTGCACAACAAACAGTTTGGATAATAATTCTTTCTGTAATTACCAGTGTCATATCGCAAGGTACATCACCACCCACTCTTCCACACTTCAATTCTACAACTGCTGTTTCAGCAACAACGCAAGAGGACACAACATCACCTGCCATACCAAATTTTCAGCCTTCACCCACCCCTGCAACTTGTCCAAAACAGTGTATATGCAGCGAAGCAAGACGAGCTGTTTCCTGCGACAATAAAGGCCTGACAGATATTCCAACTGGTATTCCATCGTATGTCTGGTTTTTAACCTTAAACGGCAACAGATTTCAAAATATATCTGCTTTTGCATTTTCAGACTTACCAAACCTTGTTTCTATACAGCTAGTTAGCTGTGCCATTTCATTTATACACCCTAATGCTTTTATGGGACTCAGTCAGCTCCGCAACTTGGATCTGAGATCAAATTTATTGGAACATTTGCCAAATGGAACTTTGCAGGGCCTTACTGCTATGACCGAGTTAGAACTCCAAGGTAATAATATTGAGACAATAGCCCCTTCAGCATTCCAAGGACTTGCAAATATGAATAAAGTTTATTTTGATGGGAATCAAATTTCAAATTTATCATTTGGAACATTTTCTGAAAACCCCAATTTGGAGGTACTGAGCTTAAGATTTTGCAAGATAAAGGATGTTGGACACATTAAACTTGCAGGACTTGAAAACCTAAAAGAACTTGACCTTTCAGGAAATGCCATCATGCAGTTGACAGGAAATAGTTTTGATATGCTGCCCTCACTAGTGACACTGCATCTTTCAAATATGTTCCCAAAGCTTTCTGAAATAGATGTGAATGCCTTTAGAGGATTGACAAGTTTAAAGACTTTGGATATTTCAGACAACTCTCTCCGTTACTTTGGAGCTAGTCATGTCAATACTTTGAATTCTCTGGAAGTCCTGAATATGAAAAACAATCCATGGATCTGTAACTGTCAAATGGGAGGACTACTAGAATGGCTGCGAATGACGACCATCGATTACTTCGACCCTCTCTGGCAGTGTAATTCTCCACAGCCACTTCAAGGTCAAATAGTCTTCACGGTATTTCCAGTTGAAAAATTTGCATGTACACCGTACATATTTGATTCGCCAGACAATACTGCTATTGACTATCAGAGTCCAGCTGTATTTACAGTAAGTGTAGAAGGAGACCCCACCCCTAAGGTTGAATGGTATCTTCCCTCTGGAGAATTAATAACCAGTAGGGGTGACTCCACCAGTGAATATGTAGAAGCTAATGGGAACGTAATGGTTATTCAACAAGCCTTGGACTACCACACTGGTGAATACAGAATCACGGCACACAACAGTCTGGGTATGACAACACTTTTCTTTCAAGTACTTGTTTTGAACATACCTACACCAACAATCCCAGTCACAACTCTGACCATGCCTGACACAACTACTCTACCGCCCCCTTGCATTTACGCTCCAATTAAAGTACGAGTTACAGACATCACAGACACCACGGCCACCCTTCTTTGGACCAGTTACAACAGTTCTGACTTAAGAGGTTACATTATCCATCAGAATGAATTTGGCAATCAGGACAGTATTAGGACCTACTTAGCCGACCCTACCGACACCTCCAGATCTTTGCAATCTCTGCAACCAAACAGTTTTTTCATATTATGTGTAAGTGTCTTTCTTCAAAAATGCCCTAGTTTCACATCATTAGATCAATGCGCTCAAATAACCACAAAAGGTGACCCAAGCCAAAGTGAAGTCGAGGCACTCAGAGTGAAGCACAGAAATGAACTCATTATTCTGGCCTTTGCCAGTGTGACAATCACGTTACTTTTAGTCGCAACAATTTTTTTGATATTTTGGAGGTTCAAGCAACCCAAGTCTTTAAGAAAATATGAATTTCAAGCCACAGAGGATACGATAAGATTTGCTGATTTAGAGCCTGTGGACATCACTGCCATCGCTAAGAGGTCCTCCGGGGCTGCTACACCCATGGCAAAGAATGGGAGTGTATTTACTTTTGACAACCCTTTGCAAGACCACTTAAATGAAGAGCATGAATATGAAACCCCTAGTGAGTTCCCTATGAAGACATTCCAAGCAGAGATTCACAAGGAACCCCTCCCTCCAGACCCTCCAGATGTGTCTAGTTTTGATGATTCCCAGAAAGAAATGGGACTAGCCACTCTCCTCTCTGAGCTTAAATTTCAGCAAGAAGCCTCAGACTTGGAATCTGACACTGATTCCAGATAGTAAGAGAGATCGAGGGTCAATAAAAGCCTTATCAAACAAAAGTGCCCCTGTTAATCTAACCCCCCCCTCCCTCCCCCAACCATCACTTTTTCACCTACCCCTCCTCCAAAGCAAGAAGTCTCCACATTCCTGCAAGGACTAAATTTAAGCATTGTCTTGTATTTGAATGTGAAAACCAGGAAGCACTCTCGTCTTTCCTATCCATGTAAATTTGGGTTAAAACACAGTAAGCCTATATACAATAATAATAATCTCTATGTATTTATAGTACAGTATCACTGATTTAAAGGTTGCTTACAAGAAGTACCTTAAAATAAACTTTTGTAAATAAAATTGTCAGGACAAATCCTGTGTACAGCAACCTATAGTATAAATCCACTTTCATTTTCATCCAACTTTTTTTTTTGTCGATTAAAACATGCTTTCATGACCTATGACATGCAATAATTTTTTGCTGTAGCCAGATTGGACCCAATTTCTTTTCTGTATTGTTACATTAAAGGGCAAATGTAGTGACCCGGTATGAGAAGCCCAGTATCCTTTTTTATGAAAGGCTCTTTTTTCATGTGGCAATATTTTTTTTACTTGTTAATAAGATAAAAATGTTCTTCAATATCACAAAATTTATGGAAAACAGTGGCATACTTAGGGGGAGGCCACTGGGTCAGCCCCCCCCCCCCACTTGCTGATGCCAATATTGTTTTTCTCTTTTAAATTTATTTTTATTTGGTACAGTCACAATGCAAGGTTCACTGCAGGATATGTAGTACATAGTATTCTATGACTGTGGCTGGTACCATCTAACAAATGTGGCTGGAACGCATATCTAGCACTGTTGTTAAAATGGGGTGTTTTTTCAAAATTTAATGACCTAAAATACATTAACTTTTGAACACACTTTTACTTCAAAAGATAACATATTTAGCACCAATTTGCAAGTAAGGATACCTAATTATTCAGAAATTTTTCAAAGGGGAGGGAAAAAGCCACCTGCCTTAGACCCCTCCCCCATGCTGGAGATCACAGAAGATACTATACTGCATGGCCCTCCCAGGGGACAAATTGTGGCTAAGCCAACTAAGGGCAAGAAGATGGGAGTTGAAAGACCTAGCTAGTGTTCTCAACCAAGGCTGAAGAGACAGCCTATGTCAAGTGTGAATGCTATACAAGTCTAGTCTGCTAAAATAGTTATAAAGAGGGCTGCAATTGGAAGAGTTTGGTTTTTCTAGATGTTTACAAAAATTCAGTGGTCTGGGTTTTTGCAATGAAAGTTAATATTGTATGATCTTTACATTTGGTTCTAAAAGCCACACATTCTATTCTACTTTGTTGCTATGGTTACTACTTTTATTTTCCAATTGATTTTCAAGTATTTTCAATCAAACATAAGTTTACAAATTTAATTTTTTGTGGTCTTTTTATGAACTGAAAGAATAAAATCACTTTGTAATAATTTTAATAAAATGAAATGTCTGTTACAAAATATATCAGAAATACACCAAGTAGAGGACTATATTTCTTACACTTTCTCTTTGACTTTATTCTATACATACAGCAGATATTCAAAATAATTATGTGGTCGTCTGATATCACTTCGTCTATACAGTTTCAAAATTCCATAAGGCAGCAACTTTATTTTTTTTTTTATCTTTCTGGGGGGTAGGAGTGAGGGGGTGGGACAGGGGGATGGGAGAGGAAGGAAACTGAGTCTATGGCCAGTATTATATGGCAGTTTAATTCAGCATCCAGATAAAAATAGGAGGAGGGCAGCAGCCATGAGAGAAAGAGGGGTAGAAAATGCAAAGATCAGGTTGCAAGTTTACAATTCCAGGTGGCCTCAGCTAATTTGGGAGAGGATCTACAGAATAATTTTTGGAAGTTGATAACTGTTGCGGGGCTATGACAAAAACCTTGTCCTCTGATGAAATTAAAGCACCCTCAATTTGGTGAAATTCAATGAACAATGAAAAAGCACAACAAACAATCCACCCCCCCCCCTCCACCACCAAAGAAAAGACTAGTTGTAACCTTCTCAATGTTCAAAACATTATATATGGATGGATTCTCGAACAGCAAAAGGGTACCTCGGCTTGCCAACTGTACAGTGAACAAATTCTGTGATACTATCTTAGCATAGTCCCACCATGGTTGCGGTGGAGTGTACCACTAATTTTTTGCAATAATATGCTCCAAATCCCTAGTTTTCAAGTGACAGTCCATGGGCCACTTGTAGCCTGCAGCATTCATTAAAGTGGCATGCAAAAAATTCCACGAGCAACCAAATTTTATACGAAAACAAACCATTTAATGTTTTGGTTACTACATTTATCATTAATTATTAACTCAAGTAGAAGGGGTCCTTGGCCTCAAACACTTAAGAACACTTGCCCTAAATGACCAGAAATGGAACTTATGGGTGATGGAAAAATTGGTTTGAACACCTTCAATTTAGAAATCTCATAACCAAGAAATCACCTTTAAGCAAACATTTCAGTAAAAGGAAACATGTCATCTTCTTTCAAAACTATATGATAACAAGTCACATAAATCAAACTGGTTGGTTATGCCACTTGAAATGGGTAACAACCAATAGGCCCAGATGTCCATTTATGTAGCAAAATAATTTGTTACCTTTTACTTGCCTTACATGCATTGTAACCAGTCAAATATCCTCAGCTGTAAAGTGGATGGAATTCTGTGATATATGTCTCACATTGTTCAAAACCTGTGATGTCACATTAATTCCAAGAAAACTGGCAAAACTTAAATTAACCTCTCCAGTTGAAATAGAAATGGACATTCATCAACATATACTATGAACTAGACGGATCACCTCACACTGTGAAACTGAAGTGGTCACATGACCTGTTCCTGTTCTGCATGTTTAAGTAGTCACACATTTAAGCAGCTTCCAAATTCAATGCAAACATCTGAATGTGGGTGCATATGTGTTCACCATGTACTGTAAACTGGGGTGCGGCAGTTGTCATGAACAACATTGTTGCTCCACTGGGTGCACTCTCTACCAGCACTCACACTACACAAACCAGCCGTAATGCCGCATTAAGTTCAAGTCCAATTGTTAGAGCTTCTTGACTTAAAATATTTTTAGTTTAAAATGTGGATCAAAGAAAGACAGTCGATATAACAAGCTGCATGGTTATAAAAGATATTCTCGTAGAGGAAAACTACCAACTCATTATTTACTGATCCTCTCAGCATTTTTTCATTTTTGAAAATGTTATGTTATGGTAAAAAAGACTTGAGTGAGTGGATCAAGTCAGCAAGATCAGCCCTTTCTGTGTGTGCTTCAAATTTAGTGTATCTTTGGCATCAATGGGCTCCATCTAGTTCAGTACATGATGTCTGTGCAGATCTTACAATATAGTGACACTGTGATATAATTTGCAGTTTAGTTTTAAACCATCCACACTTAAACACTTCTAGGACAGAGATGATTGCCAATTTACTGTGGCAGCAAAAGTGGGTGGTTAAATGAGAAAAAGCACAACTCCTCCTATGAGAGAACAATTCTGGTAGAAACTGGTACAGCCTCTGTGAAATTTAATTTATGCAGAAACATGCAGAGTAGTGGAAAAGTGTTGAAACACCACTGTAGTCTACAGCACACACAGTACATATGGACACAGGCGTGGAAAGCTTTTTGAGACTGGGGTGGCTGAACATAGTTTGGGACCACTGTCCTAGGGAGGGGTCTAAGGGAAGGGGCATCCCCTCCCCTTTGGAAAATTTTTGAATATTTGAGGGTACTTAGATGCAATATGATGCAACATATTGGGAAAATTTTGAGGAAAATAACTGCAAATTGTTAACAATTTTTTACAGAGAAAATAAATAAGGGGTTTCATCCTTGGATGGTGAGGTAAAACATACTTCTGAAGTTATGCCCCAACAGATTTTTGACTGGGGGGTATTCTTTATCTGCTTCCTATGCCTATGCATATGGATAGTAATAAAAAAGCTTTTAGTATCCACAGTTACAGTTACAAACATTTGCTCCAGGGGTTCTCAAGTGTTTTAAGCTGACAGCCCCTTTAACTTGAGTTTTTACTTTCATTAAACAATTAGTTCTCTAGTCATAATTTCTGGGCTTCTCAAATCTTCTGTAGGCCACTTTAGTGCATGTTGTGGGTGACCAAGCCTCCACTTTGGAACCTAAGATTTACAAACTAAGGTCCCATGCATGGAGCTATGAAGAAAGTGTAGGTATTTTAAACTTTTCCACTTTCTACATAAAACTGAAATTTTTCCAGATATTCACCCAATTTTGTAAACTTTTAAGATTATAACACAGTTCAAGACTATTTCCTAATTTTTGCTCATTTTCCCTGCTTCACGACAACACCTACTATACCAATAGCAAAAATATTTTCCACTTGGCTTACATCCTTTAGTTTTATACCCACTAGCTCATATATACATATGTTTAACTGATGTTTAAACATTTCTAAATAAAAGTCAGAGCCATCAGAGCCAGGGTGAGGGGGCTGTGTGGATACTGCCCCCACTAATTTTCAGTTAAAAGTTTTTTGTTCCAAAGATTACCATTAACAATGCCAGAGAATGGCCAAAAATTACCTAAAATGTCCAAATGCTAAAGCTACATGGTGTCTTCCCCCTCCTCACCCCCATAATCTTAGAAGCCTTCCTGTGACCCTGTAAGCTGCTTTATTTCAAATTCATAAGCTCTCACAGGTACCTTCAAAATGAGGGAAGATAAGGGCCAGACTGACTCCTTCCTCCTCCCCTTTTGAAATCTATGATGTAACTATTAGTAATTCTTCATACAAACTATATTTTGTTCACAATACCTCTGATAAAATGTACAGCTTACTCAAATTGTTCACGTAGAAAACCTACACAGCCCTAAGCTTCTCAGAATCTCAGTGTATAATTTCATGCAAAGATGGGCTCCTGCCTAATTTTCTTCACCATTTTGATACCTTCTTTTTCCAGCTGATGGTAGTGACTTTTGTACTTCACTGATACATGCACAGTCACAATCAATGCCTGCTCTCTTTTTTATTTGGTGTGCGTGTGTGGGGGTGGGGGGTGGGTGGTGGGTGGTGGAGTGAATGGGAGAGGAAGGAAAACAACAAAGTAGGAAGGAACATGTAAAGGCAGTACAATATTTCTGGGGGTGAGGAGAGGGGATGGGGATGTGGGGAGGGGAAAATCTTGTGAACAGATGCTTAAAATGGCAGGATTTGGACTACTTTTGCTGAGTGTGATATCCTAAAATAACCCAAACCTTCCATAAGCGACACATCACCCACATATAATGTACACTGGTAAAGGTTTGGCCCTTTACATTAAGTTCCAGAGAGAGCGGAGAACAAAAGGCACATTCTATTCAACCACTTGGATAGGAATACATTCTTTGCGTGATTATTGGCTCTAACATCAAGTAATACCACATTATATACGCTTCACTACTCCTGCATTATGTCCGATCTAAAACCTGACATTGCCTTTGTTCATAACAACAAACGTTTACGATAATACAATCCATACATACCTCCTGACAATACCTTTTCCACACGCTGTATACAATGTGCTACCATTACTTGTGTACCTGTAAAAAAATAAACAGATTTGGCATTCAGTCCAAAATCAAGCTCAAAATTTTCACATAGTGGGAGACGATTTAGTCCAGCTCATGGTACTGAATGACTTACTGATTGTAAGACGGAGGTGCATTCACCTCAGTTTGAATAAATATAGCCTTTCACCAACTCATGCGAAATTCCTTTTAATCCTGTGTTTTTTCAAGAATTGTTAAATCCATGCATTGATCATGTTCTGTAACATCATAAAAACACTACAAGGGCAATTAGAGGCAAATTTTTCAGATTTTTGACAGACAATTCAAAAGGAAGTTGTGGAGACAGCTTGAGCCTTTACAAGATTCAACCTTGAAGCAGTAGTATACATTTTTGTGCACATGATTAAACCTTAACACCTTACACCTTTAAAGGGCAAATTCAGTCACCTTCATTTGAATAAGAATATGTACCCTGGTATCTTTATTCATGTACTGAACTTTCTAATCATGTGACAATATTTTGTTACTGGATGATTTAATTCATGTAGAATTTACTACCTGGTTTACCTTTAACATACAATAATTATGTTCACACAAATCATCAAATATATCTGTAAGGGGCAAAGAAAGGCGATGAAAAAAAGGTATGATTTACCTGATGCTTCAAAATGAGTTTGGGGTGAATGGCTATTTTATTTGAAAAGTTTTATTTCTGATCAAGTCAACTCTTTGAATTAGCTGTGACAAAACAATCTTTGTGTTTTATATGAAGACTGCTGTATGTTCTGATGTCACTATGCTTATTGGTTAAGATAAGGGGGTTGGGGTTACGGTTGGGTTAGAGGATAAGTTATGGTGATGGACAGGAATAGGGTTAAACACAGAGACCCTTTATCTTAATATTTCTGTGAATGAAAACACAAATTCAGTTTGGTCACTCAAAGCTGTATGTCTGTATGCGTATAGTGTCAGAACTTTGAGGCGTATGAACATACAGACACTGACACATAGAGACGTAACTGTTTTCTACACGTTGTGGAATACAACTGCGAGGAAAATAGCAGCAAATGCACTGCAGGGTGACATCTTATGCTCTTAAATGCTGCCAGTGCTATGAATACATACCTGATTTTATTCACCACTGATGATCCATGCTCCCTGAGAGATTCTTGAATACCCACATCGGGAATGTAGCCGAGCACCTCTGTGCCACCAAACATCACCACACCTGGGAACAGGGAAATCAGAATAATACTAAATCTACCTAGTTTCAGTCTCCCTGTAATCCCACTTCCAAAATATTGTGTTCTAGATCAAAGAAAACAACATGAACTTGTCCAAAACTACACTGGATAGAACTAGGGCTGCGACGGTTAAACGGTTAACCAGTTAACCGACCGATCGATCGGTTAAACGACCGCCAAATGTTGTTTCGTTTAACCGTTTTTGCATCCTAATAAATCTGTCGCCACAGTTCACCATTATACCTAAACTCGTTTATGCAGTAAACCGCAGAAGTTGCTTGCCCAAAACCACGTAACAATGGGTAAACTTTGGATGAAAACTTACAAAAGGTTTAAAAAAAGACCTTTATAATGTCAGTTGCACAGTCTGCGTTGCGTTGCTTTGACTGGTATATCAATCTGTTCGCCCCATGATCTGGGAGTGGTTTGCCGAAATAATGTGACGATAAACTCTTGCACCCAACTTTTTAAAAGGATTAAAATTATCAAAGGTGCAGAGATTAAACTATGCAGTACACGCTACAACAATCCACCATACCTTTTAAAGTGTGGAGCACTGTAAACTTGATAGATAAGACTAAAAAAGTTACCTCTAGACGGCAGAAAAATATATGCTTAATATCATTCAAGATAAATGCACTTCGGGAATTTTCCCGGGCGTAACTTCCAAGGTTACGTGTTTACAGTTCATCAGTCTCAAAACATATGCAATCTGCACAAAAAAGTGACCAAGCTATGTAGCTCTGGGCTTAATTATGCAACCCTGGCTTGCAAGCCTTGTAGGTGCAACTAAAATATTTGTAACTACGTTAGCCTCCCCATTTAAGCTGACTTAATAATTTTAACAAAAGACGATTAAACATTTTTTATAATTTTTTCAATGTTAGTATAATTCCTGGAAAAGTTTCAACCCCCAAAATTCGCAAAGATGAGTGAAATTCTTTCGGCCATTTCATTTATTAACCCCAAATTATTAAATATGGAGAATTCCAATGGTGTACTTCATGAATAATCATATTAATTTCGGACATAATTAGCACAGTTCATTGGACTTGCTGAACGAACCGGCGCACTGTACGTACGTGCATTGTACAGTACAATACAGTATTTGCAATTAGCAGAGCTGATTGAGCTTGCTGAACGAACTGGGCCGGCCGGCCAGCCATGTGCTTCGCACGTTGCATGAACGATCGTTCATGACATACCGTACGTACATTGTACAGTACACTATTGCATACGAGACAACTATGCCTGATTCCCATTATAACATAAAGTATGAGGGTAGCTGCCGTTATCGAAAAGTTTCGCCGTTCATAATTACGAAGAAACTGGTATTTTCAGTAGGTATTAGGTAAAAAGGCATGCGATGTAAGGCAAGTTAAAATTCAACGTTACAATTTTTACGGAGTATGCAGTAATACATATGGGTTAAAATTTTCACACCATTGCGACATAACGGTGCTGGAATTCTTAGCAGACACACGTATATTACGTATGAATTGCAGCAAGGTCACAAGGCACACTATAGTACACTGTATGTGGTACGTTTGTACTCGACACTGCTCTAGGCGTGTGTGATACTGTATCGCTGTAGCTGGAGAAGTGTGTCTTGAACTGCGATAATGCCAGTGATATCCATAGGCTTTTCATCTTACGGTGCTATGTTAGACCGCAAAAATCTCGAAAACGATAATCAGTGGCATAACAAAAAGTATGCATGTTTGTGAAAAGTTTGAATAAATGCGTGATTCGCCCATGCGTGCGGACTGCTTGCCAAAACATCGCAAAGAATGCAAACGTTTTAACTTGCACGCTACTTCGACGATCATCACTACTGGCACCATTTTAAGTGTAGAAACTTTGGTATTTAAAGTGGTGGCGCTCTTCCGAAATGTTTATTTTGTTTATATACCTTGACTTGTTTTTATTTTTGGTTAACCGTTAACCGTTCGGTTAACAAAAACAGTTAAACGGATAGTGAATTAACTGGAAATGCACAGCCCTAGATAGAACCTTACACTTGTTTTCATGGCTCATTTAAATTCCAAGAGCTTTAGCACTCATGAAAGAGCAAAGCTGTTTGCCAGTCACTGGAAACATTTCAACAACAGTAAAACCCCGTTTATCCGAACCCGCTTATCCGAAACCCCGTTATCCGAACTAGCCGTCAGATTTAACAACAATAATAGTCAACACAATTACAGTAGTAAACACCAAGTTTCAAGTGCTTTACAAGGCAAAATTCAACGTAAAGTTTTGCAGAAATGCACTAATTTTTCTCGGGACTTTCAAAGTAATGGGAAGATGTCACAATGGCTAAAACAGCCGACAAGTGGACATAGAAAACAATCTGTTATCTCTTTGTCAAATTTGGAAGAAATATCGTACGTATTTGCTTTGAAATTCTTGTTAGGAGCCATGAGTCGGTATAGGCTCAGTATCTTCTCATACAAAAATACGTTAGGCTAGCGTAAGTCTAAGTTTCACTAAATCTGAAAAGTTAGTAACGTAGTGAGCTTCATACCTAAGAATAATGAAAGTAGACCTTACAAAAACATTGCGAACTGCTGTTTGAGAGTCTCCTACACATGTGTCTCTGACATTTTTTGAAATTTTTGCAGAATTTATATTCTAGATACCTCTCCAGATTGTTACAGCTTTTCTTCAGCACACACATTCATTTAGTGTGTAGAAAGCATTGGTCATTCATTCAGACCAGCGAAGGCTCAAATTTTTGGAATAAAATCTCTCTGTTTTAGACGTCTTAAAATTTATCTGTCATATCACTGGTCACAAAAAATAGTAACGAAATATTTTGGGGGATTTTGTGTGCAATTTTATGCCTTTTCGGAATTCTTTTGGAAACGTGTTGACACACTGTCTTATATGGACCCAGTGTACTGTACTTAAGGCAAAAACTTGGAACCCCGTTTATCCGAACTTTTTCGTTATCCGAACAACCTTCGGTCCCGATGTGTTCGGATAAACGGGGTTTTACTGTATGTACTATCACTGTATCCACATGGGGGTGACTTGTGTGGTATCACATGACAAGCCCACTATCAAAGTCCGATCAAATTGTCCATGTGAATGCACTTGTCATCAATATCCCTGGATCAATTTAACTGGTCAAATGATCACCAACACCCCAAGCTCATTAATAGATCACCCTAATTTTGTTATGTTAATGAATACATCACCTTGATGATGTGTGTTTGTCCAATGTTGTATTGTTCTCAGAAGGAAGCACACAGTATTTCTTCTTTAGTGTACTTTTGTAAACAAATGCCAGTAGCAGTTGTGCAGGCTGTTTGAAGATGAGCCCATACTTTAATTGCTGGCTGGTACATGTGAACACAACTATGATCCTGATAACATGAAACTACAGAAGACCTACATGGTTTCCCTTTCTCAAGATAATGAGCCTGTTATCCCACATGAATACTGGATAGCCCTGTGCTTCATCCCCAATGACTAACCACCACTTGTGGTCAGAGGAGTGGCTATGAACCAACACATTGTTTATTTCAAGCTTTAGAATTCTGTAGCTTGGTAAAATTTTGACAATTTACTTGCATGCTTGTACAAAGCAGGGTGAATTTTTCAGTGCAGCAGTTGTTAGAAATTATATCAAAGAATAATTTTGATTCTATGAGTCCAAACACCTTCCTCTTCAGCACAGCTAAGGGTTAGTGTTAGAGTCAGATGAGGTTTTACGGCTCAGTTTCTAACCAACTGGTTCAAGTCGGGCCGGCCACCGCCTTTTTTCCAGTTGTGGCTCAATGGCTTGTTTTCCCTATGCCATTGCTTATGCTGAGCACCAAGCACAATGGCAGCAGGTTCCATTTTAAAAGTCTTCGGTATGACCCGGCCAGGAGTGGAACCCCAGACCCCAGCACAGCCAAGTGAAGTACCATTATTTCTACATACAACGTAATTCCTTACTCTATTTTCAAACACCGTTTGCAATACTTCCAGTTCTGTAGCTTAAGTTTCTGGTGATCCTTCTGTCACAACATACCACAGAAATATGCAAATGTGCACCAAATATTACATTCAACAATACAACAGTGGAATGTGTTGTAGGTTTTGAAATGCTTAAATTTTATCTACCAGAGTCGTAGCAATTAGCCAGTCTGTGATTTAATGTTATCATGATGAAAAACTTACTTGAATACCCTAATTTTGCCATGGAATCAAATGAACCTGGAGTTGGTGCAATGGAAGTGAGAGTAGACCCTGCTGATATATCTACCAGTGTTTTTCCATCAAATGTTTCAACCTGAAAGGCAAATATGACAAACAGGTTTCAAATATGAAATGGAAAGTCATTACATCGTAGATAATACACAAATTATACACCACTACTGACTGAACCATTCTGTCTCTCATAGAGAATAGTATCATGACCTCCTGTTGCTCAGAGCCCTGACTATAGCTACAGGACAACAATTTGCATTTAGGGGGGGAGGGAGAGATGGAGGTGGAGGTAGTGACCATAGTCAGCAACTCACATTCAGGTGTTGTGGCTTACACTTTGAGGGGCACTTCCATAAATGTACCATGAGAGCCTATCATGCTGTGACAGCTACCTCTGTGTAAACTGGGTGAAGGGATCAATAAATGCACAAAGAGGAAGATGAAAAGATGGGCCATAATCAAAGTTGGGAGGAGATTGCCACTGAATGTGTTTATCAACCAAGGTTACTTATTACCAGTCAATACGATCACAGAATATGTTCGGATTAAATAACAAAGCCTTCACAAAATGAAATTACAGATCCATTAAATACCTTGGAATGGCCATCTGCTGAGGCAGTAAGTATGGTTGTTTCCGCTGGTAACCAAGGCCAAGATTTAGGAAGGAAAACAACATCGTTGATGATATTGCAATGAAGCTGAAATGGGAAAGTCATCAAAATTGTTACAAAAACTTTTATGATGTAACTTCCAACATATTTAATATTCTCCTACCTTCATAATCAAAAAAATAAAACAGGCCTCAACTTCTGTATTAATAATACTTAATACTAACAAACTGAAATGGCAGAAAAGGTTTTTTTTTTTCAAGTATAGTCCTCTAGGCAAACATTTTTGTACTTGCTGCCACCAGTGAGTAAAATATCAAAGGCCTTAATCCCCCAGCCTCCTGAAATCTGTCAGTTGTTTGCCTAAACATGTATATTATCATCTATAGCTCATATAACAATAGGGTTTATTCACTGAACAAACACCTTGGTCAGTTGAGTGTGTTTAATCAAAGATATGACAGATAAATATTTGTTTGTCAGCGTAACTTCCTTTATCAGTCATTGAACTCTTGTTGGAATATTCAGGAAAACTGAGACTCAGGTTTGTATGAGGTATGATGTGAATACCATTTATCACAATACATTGCGACGTTATCAAAGATTACACGTTACTTCAGTTCCATCACCTCTTAACAGCAATGTGAAGTGTCTCATATTTATGCAACTTTATAAATTTTTTAAAAAAGCTGGCCAACTCACATCACAAGTGAATAGAACAGGTACACCTATTCGGAGATCTATCAAAGTGAGACCCTGAAACAATACAAAGAAGAAATATTAACGCGAACATTCTAATTTCTTCAAAGTTTCAGTACACTAATATTTGTTTTGTGGATAATATAGTAGTATTGTGGAAGGGTCCTAAGTTCAAACACACAATAGTGAAGTGCCCCAACATTGTAATGTTCTTTTACCGGTATTTTTGGAGTATTTGTACAAATTATGCAAGTTCATTTGATCAGAAAAATTAATTCCTTTGTACTGTAGGTCAAATTGGCTGCTGCTTTGCTTTTACAGGTAAACAGACAGGCATTTGTAAGGGGTGCGCAACTTAGTACTTGTCCAAACTTCGAACAACCCACTATACCAGTGGCGCCGGAACCGGGGGGCTTGAGGGGGCTCGAGGGGGCTCAGCCCCCCAATGAAAAAAGTGAGGGGGCTACGCTCCCCCAATACTTGCCAAGTGATCCAAGAAGTGGGGACCGCATGGAGATTGCAGAAATGAGATCCATGTTTCAAGGCTGGGGACATGCAGCTTAGAACACTCTGGAAGTGCCATTTCCGGCCATCTGGAGGGTTTGTAAACTCAAAAATTTTCTTGTACGCTCTGCGCCAACCAATGGTGGCATTACGGTTAAATCAATTTAGGGGCAAATAATAGTTTGCTTCATTCAATTCAGGGATAACATTCTTTTTTTGATGGTGAACACTTCACAAGCATATCTTGGATTGAACTACAACCTTCCCAGTTTTCTGAAACAATTTTTAAAATGGCAAGTACAGTAGGCACCAGACTTGTAGTACAAGTATGATTTCATGAGTACAAGTGCAGTGTCTCTGTTGTGAGTATAAGTATGTACTTTTCTATGATTACGAGTACAAAATTTTGCATTAGCTTTCAAAATATGTGAGTACGAGTATGACTACAAATTCATTCTCATGGTACAAACAGAGTCAACTGTGCAAAGCTGTGAGTACAAGCATGTACTCACTACAAGTCTAGTAGGCACTACCTATCTATGGTTCACCTAGGATTGAAGCTACATCAGCCAACAGTACCAGCAGATGGGGTTAGTCAGGTGTAACATTACCATCTTTATCAAAGATGGCAGCATAGAAGAGTTGTGAGGAAGGGGGTTCCTCTACCTTCCTAAAAATTTGGGTTTTGAGTAGCTACCTGTGCAATATTTATAACTGATTTCAACAGTGTGGATGCCTATGTGTGATCAAATGTAGGCTAATCAAATATCACATTCATATTATATTCATGACAGCATAGCATAACATTACAACATTGGCACACAAAAAGCAATACATGAAACTGGACAACTATCTTGAGAAATGGTAACCATTTCCACTCTAAAAATGGGACAATCCTGTTGTATGGGGCAGATGGCAACCCCAGTCAGGTGGCATTTTTCTATGAAGGAATTTCCTGCTCCTCCCCAGGTAGCCAGTACATCAAACAATTGTTGATATAGATCTTTCTGGGTTGCTGCCAAAACTGACATATGACTTTGAAAAGATTCGCAAGAAGAAGGGGTTTCCCCTATGATATAATTTTCAATGGTAAACATTACTGCACACACATTTCATGACTTTAAACAGTTGTTCTTCCATTTCAGCATAAAGGTCATGGAGTTGTTGTTACCAGGACTGAACAATGCAACCATTCCTTGAACCAGAAATAAATGCCACCAATGTATATCAGTTCATATCTGATTATGCGGAAAGCAGACTCTTGGAAAATCTATAAAGGGTAAATTTTCTTTCTAAGCAATTTACATATCCTCCTAACAAAATGATGTTAGGCCCTTCTGCCAGTCAAAACTTGTCTGAGCACCTCCCACTATAGGCAGCTGTTTTGCAGACTGGCGATACTCTGTGAGTTGAAAACACTAGCATGTCAGCAAATTCCAAATACTCCACCATCATGTAGTCACAACTGGAAAAAGGGCTGTGGCCGGCCCGACTTAAACCAATTGGTTAGAAACTGAGCCGTAAAACCTCATCTAACTCTAACTTTACCATCATGTAACTAGACATTCAAAATGTGTTGCCTCTCTATATAGCCACTTTGCTGTAAAACAGTCATCTACAACTCACCGGTCTGCATATATCACTGACCAATCAGCAGTCCAATCAGTATGACTTATGCACACATAGAGGTATAGTTTTTACGTCAAAGGAAGTATGGTAAACAACAACACATATTTAGGAATGTTATTGTGATTCTACTATCAGGTAACTGGAATGTCCCACTAAGTTTTGATGGTTCTCTCTATAGTCAACACCTTTTCCTTTGTGGTTTCCCGCCAAAACAGTCACACAACAATGATTTATACAATATGTGGGATGCATCCTGACAATGTTTCATTGCACTCTATGGTTGGTTAATTCTCAATTGTACAGGAACATCACCTTGCAGTAAATGGAGCCCAATATACTCTACTTGCCAAAGATCACTTGTCTGAATTTTTCTCCCATGGCCTGGGGTTTTGTCATAAGCATACTATGCAAGGGGATGCAGCCTCCCATTCAACAGAAAATTTGCTGTTTTCATACAAAATAGGTCTTCTTTTTCCGTCAAATGTGCATAAATGACAGACAAGGGGAGGTGCTGAGCCCACCCCCACCCCCCCTCCCCCACCTTATTGAGAGTAGTCATGCATGCCTTGTATTTAGTTTCATTTCAGCATGCATCCATTAAACCATGTTTACTTGTTATAAAATACATAAGAATCAGTTTGCAGAAAAAGCAATATTGATGTAATTTTACACATCTCTGAGAAAAGTGCAACCCCAAGACCTTTGAGTACATCCCATCGGGATATTTTGAGACCCATATATGTGCTTCTCACTGCAAAGAAGAACTTTAAAATGCCATTTTCCTTAACTTTTTCAAATGGTTAATTTCTTTTAAATAAATGAACACTATCACAATTGTCCCTTTACAACATTATTACTCTCAAATTACTACATAGACGCTTTCCCAAATAGCAATTACAAAGGATTATGGAATAGAGTTTTGGTATGTGTGGTTTTTTGCCACAGTAAAATGCCATTGACAAAAATGACACATAACAAAACTCTGTCCCATTATCTTTTGAAACTGGAAGACAGTCAATTTTAGAATGATACAAGTCACAATGATCACCCCCTAGCTCAACCTGGAAAAATTTTTTTGGACCTTCTGGGAATTTTGGTGTCAGTACCAATTGAAACAGTGAATGGCTTCTCGAAAATCATTCACACCACAAGTTTGATTTAAATGGATGTTACCTTTCCACTCTGATGAACACACACTGCAGAATACCAACAGGAAGGATCTGTTGCCAGACCAGTTTTACCACTCGCACTGTACGAACCTACAAAAGACAACAGAAAAATCATTTACCCACTGAACACATTTCAGGAAGGAAGGAAATTGCTAGAAGATTTTGTCCTCAGATGGCTGATAAGTTTCTAAAACTGCTTTTTATGCACTTGGGAGGAAACGGCTTGATTTAGAAAAGGCATTGACTTTATGCTTCCATATCCAGAGAAAGGTACACTGATTAATCTAAATTCCTGAGAAAAATCTTCATTTTGTGACTCACTTCGTGAATAAAATTATCAAAGAGCAGCAAAAGCATTAATTCATACAAAGCATGCTTGTATGAAACATTTGTACAAACAATTCACTGAATATCTGTCAATATTATAAACTTTGGTCATTTCTTCAAACAACTGGAAAATTAGTGTGAGTTAACTCTCAGCCTGTATACAGACAGGGTGCTACAGGGGGAGGGGGGAGGTGAAAGATAGCTTCAGGGGTGAGAGGGGAAATATTTATCAGGGGTGAGATGTGTTAAGATGTGTCAAGGCGATAGTTAACTTTTGTTCTACAAATCTCCCAACAAATTTGCAACAATTCTCTCACAACTTGAACGAAATTTCCATCATTTTAAAGAAGACAAACATGGAGTTCATATCAATACAGAATTTGTAAAATGTGCATGCTTATATTATTCCTGCAATAACTAAACCAGTTGCAGAAGCTCATAGGGAGGATCGTATTTGGTGGTTGTTGGATTTAGGTCATGATAAGAAGGACTAAAGGCTACACAACTTGTGCCAGCAAAAACAAAACAGTTGTTGCTGAAAACTGTGCCCACAAAGACTATTTTCACACTGTTGACATATCTCTCAATGTATGTAAGACAACGTCCTTAGAACGGCAGAGGATAGCGGGAGGAAGATGGAAGAATCTAAGAGGGGCATATAGCCCTCTCCACATCCCCCTTTCCAATCTTAGCAAGATGTGGAACATGCCATTTCTTGGAAAGATTAATTGGCAAACATATTTCAAAGTTATCCTCACTGCTCAAAACTTAAGTCCATCAACTTACAGTTTTCATAAGTCTGATTCTGACTACCCGACTCAACATCAATCACTACTAGCCGGCTGGCAGTTGTAGCAAGAACCTGAAAATGTGAAGACAAGTAGATAAAAGATTTCAACCTCAAAAAGTAAGCAAGACTATTATATTATTTTCAATTTTTCCTCTCTTATCTAAGCTCCCCAGGCGCCTTCCCTCCAGAATAATACATGCAGACGTACCTCTGATTAACAGGAGTGTTGGCATGGATTACCAACCCAGTGACAAAACATCCCAGTGACATACAGTTTATGTTTCATGGGATCATATGAATGATCTTAGCTTCCTGTCTATGCATACCTGTCATGTGATCCTAAATGTAATAAACTTACAGATGTGATATCCTCTAAATCAGCGCTTCTCAACCTTTTTTAACTCGAGGACCACTTTGACTCTCAGCATTTGTCTGAGGCCCACCTTACAACAAGTTTATTCTTTTTTCTTATTTTTTTTAATTTATTATGGCAGATCTCGTGGCCCACCTGGGAGAGCTTTGCGGCCCACCGGTTGAGAAGCACTGCTCTAAATGACTTGTCATTGATGAACAACACCACGCAGCCAAACAATCACAAGGTACAAAACTTGTCAAGGACATACAAACCGAAATACATTCATATCTACCATCATTTTTCTTAACACAATGAAGACAGGGCAGGTTCAGTGACAAGCTTACGTTCCTTGCCCACTAGGCCTGTAGTCAAGGGGGGGGGGGCCCCCTTGGGAAATTTCCCCCCCCCCCAAGAAGACCAAAAATTACTATTGCCGTAATGCATTTTAGTATGTTTCGCCCCCTCTGGAAAATTTTTTGCCCCCTAGAAGCTTTTCGCCCCCCTTCAGCACCTTGTTTGGCTACGGGCCTGTTGCCCACCCCCTAGCAAGGTAGGGTTGGGTTGGGGTGGGGTTCGGACTGAAAGTTGAAACCAGAAAGCCAAAAGGCTTAGTGATTCCTTGCCAAATGGGGCCAAGAATGCTGATGCGCCATGGCAGCTTTGAGGCCAACATTAAGAAATAATCTAGTTTCACACTCAAATTCATATTTGAAAATGGGTAATAAAAAGTTTTACCACAGAGTGATAAGCCCACTTGATCCAATCTACTTACTTTAACAGTTCAGTGTATGCATGACTAAACTGCAATAAACACTTTTTACATGTGTATGAAAACATGCATACTATTAATATGTACTTGTGTTGGACTGCTTTTGATCACACAAACTATTTACAGCAGCAACACTAGCTTTTAAAGGCCATGCCAAAGCTAGTACCTTCCTCACAGGGCCCTGGGGTCAAGGGCATGCCCAAAAGTTGCAAAATCCTGGGCAAAATTATTCATCCTTATATGCATTTACAGTATAACCTTTTTCAAAATATCCATCCCTAGAAGAAAAAAAGCTACTGCTGTAAGTTTGCAATTTGCTGGGAAAGGTACAGAGTTCTCTCTTGAGGGATAATGACTAACCTTTCTACCGTCACAGTTAAATCTAACTGCATTCGTGTTCCTGCCAAAGCCTGAGTTTGTTATCTATAAAGAGATCAAAGGAGAGGATGTTTACATTATCGTATAGAAAATAAACACTAGATAACTGCCTTACCAATATATATGTATTATGCCAATTTGTCTTACAAGAACAAAGGTCTCTTTTTCACAAGACTCTGAAGAACATCACAGATCAGAACAAAACACCTTTGGGCCAATTCTTCGAAACAAATATGTAAGTTTGCAAATACAAAAAGGTGTGGGAACAGCTGTACATTGAATCAGGTGAACTCACATTCCAGCTCCTCAATAAAAGGATAAAGGTCTCCTTGGCCATGGTACAAGAGACCTGTACTATAAAATTCTTTTCTGTTACAGGCACACAAGCATGATAGATAATATGATCTGAAAAGGCTTAGGCAAGTTTAAAACACAGCTCTGCATGACTGGTTGATACCAATTCAGTATTACACTACTAATGGGAGTTGAGACTACTGCTTTGTTCCCACTGAGCAATATGGTTGCACATTTCCAGAACTGCTTATATCACAGTCTAATTTTCAAGGCTGGCAGTTGCTGACTATTGCCAATATCACTACATGACACACCAAACAGTTGTTTCATTTCACCCAATTTTTGTTTTGTTTTTTTTTTTTTTGTTTGTTTGTTTTTTCTGTTTATTACAAATACTATATATCTGCACATCAAGGCTTGCTTAAATAAAAGGAAAATTGTAAATTAACAAATAACAATCACATTAATACTGAAAAGAGTTCTACTTTTCTTCGGTAGCCTGTAATACCACACCCACCATATAGCCTACTATACAACATATACTGTATACTGGTTCATACCAACATCCTCTGGGAGTAAAATTTTAAGATCTAGTGTTACCTACCATTTTCAAAATTTTGATCACACCCTCCAATTTTTTCATAACCATTGCCACAACCAGAGGTACTCACGATTTATGCCTTCACACAGACAATATCTCTAAACACCCTTCCTGCCCCTCCCCACAAATGCAGCCTGGTGCCATCCACAATGAAGTATTGATAATAGATCATGTGATTACAATCTCCATATACAGACAAACTGCAACAACTACCATATGTTTCAAAATAAAGTCATCCATTAAATCCTGTCAGACACATTACAGTGCAACCTTGACACAGCTTCTCATGAAACTTTTATGAGAAATGCTGGATAGTGCAGTAAATACCTACCCAGGTGTTGCACTATGTGGAGTTAAGAGTTACATGAGGTTTTACAGTTCAGTTTCTATTAACCAAATGGTTTACATTGTTTACACCTTTACAAAAATTAATTTATATTTGACTAGGGGTTATTTCTTTTGCCTTAATAAAATTCATGTGTTGAGTACAGGGCACATCTCTCACATTAAAACATTATACCTCTCTTCATGTATCTGCATGCATCGTACAAAGCTATCCTAACATAGGCTAGCTACTATACACATTCCAGCATCTTAAAATGTGGTGCTGTACTGTTCCTTAGTGTTGTACCGATATTGCATGTAGCCGACATTACCAATACTGATATTCACAGTTCTCAACATCGGCTGATACCAATCCGATACTGATATTTGGGAAATAAGCATTCTGCAACTAACCATATGCTATGGTTGTATACGGTTCTTTTAAGGGGTAGAGTTTTGGTTTTAAGAGAAGGTACACTTACGGATACATCATAAGTATCCTTTACATAAAACATAAGATTGGAGTAAGGCTGTGACGGTTAGTCCAAGACCAGAAACTGGTTTTTAAATCAAAACCAGTTTTTCAAAAGTACAATGGCCTTGTGTACATGCGGATGATGCCGTGCATGAGGTCTAGCCACGTACTGCACATTGTATGATGTTGACATAGAAACGTACATACAGTTCCTATGTAAAATGATATGTGGATGCAATCGCGCAAGCCAATTTTCGTATGTTTCAGATAATGATTCCTTGATTCCATTCTCCTTACAAATGGCCTACGTTTACAGTATTTACATGACACTCTAACCCGAAATTTCACTCTGTAAATTTTCAATAAGTATCTTTCAAAGAGGCCTTTAAACAGACTACTGAAATCACATGCGAGTTTCTGTCCCACAGTGAGAAGTCTGTACGACCCACCTTCTTTAGTTCCATTAGGCCTAAGGTAAAACACAGCACCCCATTCCGAACGATAATAAGAAAATCACATTCAGCCAATCATTTTTTTGACCTCAAGTAGCAGATAATCTTCATCGACATCAAGTACAGGCCAAAAGCCATGTACTGTACAACTGCCCAAGCCACAAGGCTGCATGTAGGCCTTACACACTATAGCGCACACGCACCAAAGAAACATTTCGGCGTAATCCGCAGAGTAACAGGCTGATGCGCAAGGAAATTTATATTCTTTTTTCTCTTGCACGTTTCCGTTTCCAAAAAAATACATCCCCAAATAATTGACGCCAAATACACTCATGAACCTGGGTGTCTGGGCACCAGAAAGGCCTTTTATAGTTCCATCAGTGCAGAAACTAGATCCACTTGCAAAGGACATTGTATCATAAGTTCTGGGTATAAGCCTACACAATGTGTGTGTAATAGTTACTAAGTTCAAGGTAGCCTAACAATATACCTTCACACTGCATCACTAGAGGGTCTTCTAATGTACAGCAAAATTAATGATTCAATTTGTCGTGAAAATGAATAGTCAGTATGACGATTTTTGTGGTGGCCGTGTGTCTAATGTTCAAAATTAATGAAGCTTAAAAAATAACTCAAAATACATGCATTACGAGCATTCTCTAGGCAAAGATATTTTTATCAAAATAGCGCTTGCCACCAATCGCATATACAAACGTTAGAGCCTGGGGGGTCCAGTGTATACTGCTGGATCAAAATAATGGTCCTCATCAATATAACACAGGACAAGTAAATTAAACGTCACTTGCATATGCTGTGACATTTTCCTGCCTCATGAACATGCTTGGCCAATTATGATGTAATCAAAGAATTTTCCTCGGCATGAAAGCAAGCCTTTGCAGAATTCTGAATACTTTTCGCGCTCGAGCATGTCCAATATTGTTATGGGCCTGGCCCTACACAAACAATGTTCGTAGCACAAGCCCAATGCGGGGCTTTGAACGGTTTTATGAGATCATCAGAACATTGGAAAATCAGGAAGGACAGAAAAGTAAAGGCTGGAAAAGGTACATGAAAGAGAATACACAAAAGAGATAATCATTCAAAAACACACACGTTGCTCATTAAGTTGTCAAATTTTACGAGTTTGCACACACTTAATATCTGGGAGTATGGAGCAGTGTAGGTGGTTTCAGGCTTAAGTCAGATACTGTAAGTTTTTGCAACTTTTACGGAAGTTATGGTAGATGAATTCCCATATATTTGTTCTAAACAGGTAGTGATCTTTGTGGTGAAGAAGTGTGAAATGCATGGAAGAATAAAGTTTTGAAGCGGAAGTCAAACACGATCCGTTATAGACCCGTTTATTTCAACAACTGGTTTTTTGGTTGTGCGAAAATTTCTAAACCGAATCAAATCCAAACTGGTTTTAACCGCTTTTTGAATCAAAACCGGTTTTCTGAACAGCATTAGATTGGAGAACTTGGGGGGAGCTCAGCACATTGTAATGTATGATATACAACTTTAGACTTCCAGCTCCCATTCCAGAGCATTCACTTTAATTTAACAAACAGGGCACTGCATTTCCTCTTGAGATTTTTGCCACACAAAGTTCATATACAGGGTGTACAGCCTAGAATGTTCAAGATGGGTGACTTGGGGATTCTGGGAAAATTTGCAGGGAAATTTTTATGCACACAAGCACTTTTTGTAGGATCACTTTTCTTGATATGTTTCCTGGGAGAAATTTTGTACCATTAGCGTGGAGATTCTTCCATGGAGGGAGGAAATCAATTTTCCACCTTTGGGGGAACTTTCCATCAGGGAGGGGATTTTTCTGTTTCTTTCCACTCTCCACATAGAATAAAAGATCTACTTCCCTGTCTATATGACAGTTAAATTTTCTTTGTAAACTACTGGTTGTGTCATAATTCACATTGGGGTGCCCTTTTCCCCAATAATGCCACAAGAGACTTTCTGACATTACTTGTAAAACAACAGAAACACACACACAACCAAGGCATTGCAATTCATCAAAATGTTTCCTTCAATTTTGCAAATGTTAGGTCTTTATTTTATCAAGTTACAAATCATTACGTTAAAACTACTAGCAGTAAGATAATCTCTACATGAGACTACATGGTCAAGTGGTTAGAGCATCTGACTTGCAGCTGGAAGGTCTGCGGTTCGACTCCTGGCTGGGTCATACCAAAGACATTAAAAATGGAACTACTGCCATTGTGCTTGCATGGTGTTCAGCATAAACAATTGCGTAGGGAAAACAAGCCAGTGAGCCACAACAGGAAAAAAGGCTGTGGCTGGCCCAACTTGAACCAATTAGTTAGAAACTGAGCCATAAAACCTCATCTAACTTTAACCCTACATGAGAAATAATCAAACACAATGTACAAGTGTGGTAACACTTACAGAGTATCTCTGAAGAATGGACGCCTTCTGAGCTGAGTAAAGATGGACTCTCCCATCGTAACCTCCGGTGCAGAATAAGTAACGATGCTATCAAGAAAGATTCAAAATAAATTGATGTAAAAAAGTGGTCAAAATGACATAGGTAGAGGGAGGGGCAGGCTTTGAAAAATTCCCTACCTGCCAGACCAGGGCAGGCAAAATAATCACATGGGCAAGTGCAGTGCTCAATATCATAGTCCACCCTGCCAGTAGCCCTTGGGGTTTTGACTTAAACTGATTTCAACCTGGTTTAAAGCATACTCATCAGGGAGCAGGTTGACAGCCCCTGGCCTAGCTGATACCTGATCATCAATACATAATGGGCTCATTAAGTACCACAGACTTCTTATGTACAATATGGACAGATCACCCTGCACTAATGTCCGATGTGTAAGACTTACGTACACATTTAGGCTTACCAATATGGCTGCGTACTATATGGCTGCTGTGTCCTATCTTCTGCGTGTTTGGTCTAGCGGTAGAGCATCCGCCTCTCACGCGGGAGGCCCAGGTTCGATTCCCAGGACTTTAAAAATTAACCTACTGCTGTTGTGCGTGATGCTCCGCATAAGCAATGGAGTAAGGGAAAACAAACCAGTGAGCCACAACTGGAAAAAAGTCCGTGGCTGGCTCGACTTGAACCAATTGATTGGAAATTGGGCCGTTAAACCTCATCTAACCAACTAACCTATCTTCTGCATCATTTGGACTTGCTCATGTGATAGATTATGCAAGAAACTTTGGCAATTTTCAAATAAAATGCAAGACTCTGTTAACATTAACAAAGAGTGTGAATATTTTGATCTTTTTCTCCATTTATGTTTGTAATTGTCTGCAATGTAACAGATTCATTGTCAAATTTTGCAAATGACAGTTGCCTGCCGACCATCTTAATATGCCTAAATTTGTTCAAATGGTGGCCACACTTTTGGTCATGTGATCTTTTGTCTATACGTGCAAGATGTCTGTGGCTAGTACAACAAACTTGGCCATCAAACTGTGCAACATGGGTTAGCAGCTTTCGTAATTACTATCTAGGTTTGTACTTTGCAAGTCTGTATCTATGCTGGCAAAAAACTTCCAACAACTGACAACCCCACAAGGAAAAACTAACAAACTGAAATGATGAGAAGATTACTGAAAACTTTACTATCTTCAGAAATTTTTTATTACTGTAGTTCTGTAATAAATGGCCTCATTTTTAACATACAAATTACAGCTGAGGTTTGAAAACTCACTAGATCTCATGCCAGACAATTTTAACTGGTAGTCATCTTCGTCAACCTACAACCGTCTGACCTTGGTGTGCCAATATTAACTTGCAGTACCAGTTCTAGGCTACTACATACAGACAGACACAATTAGTTAATTGGCATATAATGTCAAACATTCCTACCCTCATATAAGCTGGTATCTTCCACAAAATTTACAACATCTTCCTTTACAAGATGTCAGTCTCCTGTCAACAATACACCCTCATATTATCATTACAGTAACTTTACTGTCTAAACAGTCTCTCCTTTTACTGTAAGTCTAGGGCTATGTGATATCCCAACAGAGGACAATATCTCCCCAAACATTTCATATAATTCAAAGCATATTTGTTATACCACCTGTAAATTTTGCACTAGGAAGACGTAGGGTCACAACTGTCTCTATGACGTGTATGACTGGACTTTTAACTCCTGTGATATCACACTATTGCTAAAACAGGTCATGGGGAATCTGTTTATTAATTTTGTTCACTAATTCTTCTCAGTTCCTTTTTTGATTCATTCCATGAAATGAATCTTAATCCATGATGAAAAATGCCCTAATGTCAGGTCAGATGTTCCAAACTGTTGAGATGGAATTAGGGAAGTTTTCTGATCTGATGATCTGAGTCTCTGGGTGTGAGATAGTGGGACAGGCCTGACATTTTGTTCCCCTGAGAAAATCTTAAAATTTTATTTTTGAAAGGACATTGTTTAGAGACTCCCTTCTCCCTCCCCTTCCAACTTAATAATTTCTAATGTAAATTTGAGACAATTTGAGACAGTGTGAGAGTTGAGATTGTGCAGGTGTTTTGGAGCCTCATGGTAAACACAAGAGGCCTACCCACTTCTGAGAAATTTTCTCTCGAGAATATGCCTTTTTTATTTGCAAATTTTATGATGATTTTCTGATGTACAAAGATGTTTGTTCATCACTGTGTATACTGCACCTGTAAATATAACTCAAGGCTCAATGGCCATTGTGTACATAATGGCATGTGTAAGGGCATATCCTATTAATCCAGTCCACAGTATGCAAAAATTGCACTGTCATAATCAGAAAGCAGACAAAACAATCAAATTTTTAGAGTAACATCATCCTAGGTGAGTAATCTCTGCTTTGATGCACACACTTTTATTGACAGTGTACTGAGATTTCCCACAATAGATCTGGAGATGAACTTCTCTGGATTCTAGCCTGTTATCTTGAGTAAAATTTTAGGGTAGGAACCCTTTCCATGATTCAATTCATGAATATTCATCAGAGGTTGTACAGATAATGACTCCAATAAAACTCACCTGAGGAGAAAAACTGACTCCTCCCAAATCAGCAAAGCCTGCATTCTTTAGAAACTGTACTCTTCCCTCTGACTCCATGGCAGGCAGACTACTGGTGATAACTTGGTCACTTCAGAGAGATGACCAAGTTTTCTACCCTGAGATTTCAGCTCGTGAAATTTGTGTTATTTCTTGATTTAAAAAGATTTCTGTCATCCACTCAATCAACTAGCCAATGGACACTGCAAAAAAGACAACAGAAACTGATTGCTTGTTTGTTTGTCATTGGCTTGTCTATCTATATTAGGGCTGCCATGATAATCGCGATATCGCAATATCGTCAATATATACTTTTGCCTCGATGATATCGACGTAAGTGTTTTCATGAAGTGATATCGCAGCAGAATCACATAAAGGACTAACCCTCTGTGGAACCTCTTATTTCTCTAATTTCTGCTTCTTCAGGCATTATCATAAAATGGTAATCATTCAAATTGTTTTACAAGAAATGAAAAATGGTACTTTATATTTCAGTTTGATTAGTTTTGCAAAGGCCTAGGTCTTGAAAATAAATGGATTTTTGATGAACTTTGAGCTTAAAGTTCAATTCTGTTGTGGTTTGTCCAATGTACTGTACGTCCTTGATGGACAATACGATTATTAGCATGGTCATGGCAAATTTAAGGCTACAGTGTTAGGTACACGATATCACGATATCGTCATGGAAATATTGGCGATAGCAATAAATGAAAAATGATTATCGTGGCAGCCCTAATCTATATGGCTGACTATTTGCTTCAGAATCTCACTAACATGAAGTCATGAAGTTCTGGACAATTAATACCTGTCCTGGGAAGGGGAGGGGGTCTTTAAAAATGTTTTGGAGGAAATCACCACCTTAAAAACAAGAGGTACTTTAGAAGAGGTCTATAAAAGCTATTTCATTTATTTTATAGATCAGTTTTGGTAGATAATTACAAAGGAGGGGATGAAGGCAATTTCTGAAACATTCAGATACTTTTTCATCTTTCTCATCATCAAGTAATTTTTCCCTCATCATCAAGGGTCTATTTACCAGCTAATAAGAATTGCTTCTGAACAAACTAAGACTAGCAAAGAGCAAATAGTCATCAGCTACCAACAGTTGGGAGTGACTCTCACTGCTCTATATGTAGTAACACCCCTACAATTTGTGCTCGGCTAACTGTACTTTGTCTGATATCAAAGTGGGCAAAGTCAAACTTTGTCTCCAACCAAATGTATATCATTCCTGTCTGATTGGTCAGTGACATGTACAGATCAGTGACATGTAAATTGTATGTAGTTATTTACAGCCACTCTCTGACTGGCTGTTCATCTGGTTTTGTCTGAGACTCCTGGTTATATCCTTACTTTCACAGGCTAATGACTTACTAACAAGATTTTGTGAGATGCCCTCAGAGATTCTGCTTCATTTGTGTGGGTTACACAGCAGGAGTAATTTTTGGCATCAAATCAAAAATGCAAAGAAATTACATAATAAAACAGCAGTTAAACATATTTAAACTGATTGTAATGTACCTGAGTGCACATTTAGACCTGTGTATATACTGATTGCTATAGGTGTATGGGAGACCACTTTCTTAATAGGAGGCTGAGCACATAACACCAAAAAATAGTGTATATTTTGTACAATATTGGCAAATTTTTTCTGTAGCCCCGCCCCTCCACCTAAGCATATCCTGATTGTCACTCATGGACTCAAATCCTGACTGGCTTCTATTAAAGGTCAATCCACATATATATCTCACAATACATAAACTAGCCACCACTGTTATTCACTGTATTCAGGAAATTATTTATCTCTTATCCAATCTCATTTTGCAATAAATGCAGAAGTGACAAATTGAAAAGCTTTTTTGCAGGCTGGACAGACAGTATTAGTTCTAGCATTATCACAGTGAAAAAAATCATAAGAGTAAGGGTGGACCACTTTTATTTGGAGTGTTGAGAACTTTTGTGCAAAATTTGAATGGCGTTTGCCAAAAAGCAGCACATCACTTTGCCAAAATATAAACAAATTTTCTGCTAGAATGGGGGGAGCTGCAGCTCAACCCTCCATCCACCCCTGCCTCACACACCAATAAAAATAACGCTGGTAATCAAAGTAAATATGACTGAACATTTGAAACTCTGAAACTCTTGTAGCAAAGCCATACGCTCATGCATCTAGATACTGAATATCATTCATTGTCCGTTGTGGCCACCCCAAAGAAAATTTAGCTTTGTACTTTGGCATTTTTGCAACATTTCTTACCAAAACTAGTTTGGTGAACATGTTCCTTTTTTCACTATGTACTGTAGCTGAAGGAGCTGGTCTAGGTAGCTGCTCTGTAGAAAAGCTTTAGACTGGCCTTTAATTGCAAGTTTACATACAGAAACAATATCTTCATAGAAATTTCTATAATAAGCTGCATAAACAGTTTATAATGAGCTGCTTATTCAGTACCATACAGTAGATGAGAAGTTCTCAGAAGAATTCAGGAAGTTAGCAAAGTTGCCAATCAATTTCCAAAGGGTGGGGATTTGTGCACTTGGCAGAGCACTCTATACTCCCATTGTCCCCTGCAGTAATGCCACAAACTGAGACTTCATGCAGTGCCTATGCCAGTAACACAAAATTAATCATTCTGTACTGTTAATTGTTCCAAACAGTGTTCCAAAGTTATTCAGAATTCTGGGAACATCTCCCTTATGGGGGGGTCATGGGGGGGGCGTGCCTCCAATCGATTTCAGAAAAAAAATTTTGAAAATTTTAAAATGATCCCAAAAGGTGTTTAAGCTATAGATTTCTGTATGGGGTAGGGTGAGGTGTGTTTTCAACTGAGTGATGGATCTATTGTAACCATTTTCCATCACAAATGGTTCTCAAACTATCAGAATTATCGCAAATCCTTCACAAACTTTCAAAATTTTAGCACGCTCCGCGCGCTTCAAACCTTACCTCAATATTGTCCTAATTATCAATTATTTCCGGTAGCAACTCCCGCAGAAGCACAGCAACAAAACCTGAAAGCTGTTTACGAATTCTCAGGTAAACTCGGACTGGCTTTGTGATTGGCAAATAGGTTTGTTGGGGAATTGAAAGTGTCTCGATGCAGAGCATGAATGCAGGTTTTGTCATGGTCATCTTATTTAATGAAAAATTTCGGCGCGTTTCACACGCATTCGTCATGGTTTTCACTCCAACTCATGACTATTTTTAAGGTTATAACACATGCAACTATTCTGATCACAACAATTTTCCAAAAAAGCAGAAGTACATTCCCAACATCTGTAGGGGCCTATGTGATCTTTCAGTCTAATTTGTAGCATGATGTGGAAGGTTGAAAGTGCGTGTATTTGCCGTTATAAATTTTTCAAAAATTCTTACCGACCTTCGGGCGCAGCCTCTACCGGTATAGATGGTGATTGTTAATACACTTACGACGTATAAAACATTCTGAAACGCGCCTTTTAGTCCTTAAATTTTGCTTTAACAATCATGAGGGTCCTATAATACTTCCCTGCACCTATACTCTCTCTCATTCCCCATTGGTGGAAGATTTTCGTCTGGATTTTCGTTCAAACTTAGTAAAAATACCATTTTTGTAACGTGCTTGGCATTATACTCTATAGTATTACTTGGATGTCAGGTAATAATCATCATTTCAGTGCCCCATTTTACATAATTAATCCAAAGTTTCCAGGAGGCATTATACCGGTGTACAGTATTAGATACCCTTTTATAATGCACAATGAGACAAAGGAAAATTTTCGTAATAGTCCAAGAATGTTTCTGTGGACTCCACCCACGTATTTTTTTGTAAAAACTCTCCCCGAATAGGGGGCATTAAAGCCTTGCCAAAAGGGGGGCTTGGGGAGGTTTGTTGACAACATACCCTTCTCTAAGACAACACACTCTCCTCTTTCACCTAACCAAAAACTAGAATTCACTAAATTATGCCATTTTCCAGCCATGTATGATCTGTTCCAAAAATGTCCTAAAGACAGCACCATTTTGCATCTAAGCAACCTTAAATTAACAAAAATTTCTCAAAGGGGAGGGGGACACCCCCTCCCCTAAGACCCCTCCCCCAGGACGGTACCTTTATGTAGTGACAAAAGGGATTCCACACTGCTGTATACCATCACAGGAACGCACACTCTCTTCTTTATCCTAACCAAAAATTAGAAATCACTAAATAAAGATATTTTCCAGTCATATATGATCACTTCCAAAAATACTCCTAAGTTTGCACCATTTTGCATCTAGGAAACCTTAAATTAACAAAAATTTCTCAAAGGGGAGGGGGACACCGCTCCCCCAGCACCTTTATGTAGTGCCAAAAAGGACCACACTGCTGTGTACAATCGCAGGGGCACACAAAAATGGTACAATTTAAGCAGACTGGGGGGAAAACTGAGGTGGCATTATGACATCATCTATTATGTCCCCCCAATCACCAAATCCTGGTGGCGCCACTGGTTTTTAGGCATGCACTGTTAACAAAAGCTGCTAATATGCACCCACTGTTCACATGCACTTTTAACACCTTGCTAATTGGTTACACAAGTATTACTGTAAACATTGTTGAAGGGTTCAAGACAATTCTTCTTTGCACATAGGCATAGGAAGCGGGGGGAGGGGGCGCTAATCCCAGTCAAAAATGTAAGGGGAGTGAAGTATGCTTCAGTCCCCACAAGATCTAAGGGCAAAAACCCCTTATTTGTCTCTTCTGTAGGAAATGTCAAAAATTTGCAGTAATTTCCTTAAAGTTTGTCCAAAATGTTGCACCAAATTGCATGTGAGGACCCTCAAACACCCAAAAGTTTTCCCAAGGGGAGGGGACCCTTAGACCCCTCCCCTTGGATGGCAATCCGAAACAAGATTCAGCCCTTCCAGTCTCGAAAAGCTTCCTATGCCTATTTGCTTGCATTACAGTATATCCCATCTTGACCTTTTGACAAGATCATGTGTACAGTAGCATCTGCTCTTTTAACCGATGTAGATCAGGGCCAAGCATGATTGACAAATGATGGATCCATGGTCTTAAATGAATGGGGCTACTGTATACAGCACCACCCTAAACATGAAAAGGCCATGAAAATATAAATTGTACAACTGGTCACTGCACTTTGATTGACATTAATTCAAAGAGTAGCTTCACTGATGACTTGTGCAGTCAGTTGAATAGACGAGTTGGTAGGCTTTCACGATATTTCCAGAAAAGGCAATCGATATAATCGGACCTCTATTAATAGAAATTCGTTTATGGTCGGTTTTTCCCCACATACTTTACTTCCCTAAAGTAACCCATTGTGCCGATTGCAGCCTCACCAAACAGTGTGTACTGTATGTGACCTGTACATGAGCACCAAATCAGGGCCAGTCAAGCCATGCAAACTGTCACAAATCCAGCTTACTGTATATTATGTTCTTTAGTTTAATGTGATTTTTTATGGCATTAAACGTTTCCCAAATTTGCTGGAGCTTCCACAATTTTTTCAATTATTTCATGATAACTTCGATTTTCACTATTATTTCGATTTTTTCGATTCTTTTATTTTCTTCTCATGCAATAATCATACCTAATTGAAACTGGTTAAAACCGGTATCGATATAATAATCAGTTAACCGTGAAAGCCTACGAGTTGGGAAATTAGATTTTGCTGTACCATGTAATACCACAGATCAAGTCTATGGACAGTTTCGCACAGATACTTAGAGAGACTGCTGTTTTTGTCTTCCACAATTTACTGTCATTCTGTCCAACCTTTTCGGTGCAAGATAAGGAGATTAACTTCAAAGAGAACTTTTCAGCTAAAGAAAGTTCTCTTTGACCTGTGACTGATGTCTCTAAAACCAGTTTTAAACTCGAAAATTGTGCTTAATTATACAAAATATCTGTCTTGCACATGCAGTCTCTGTTATGGTACACTTTCCTTCCCAGCATGCATTGTACATCAAAGTTTCCCAACTCGTCTGTTGTTTCCATGCTCACACACAGTATGACTATGCGTGTGGAAGTGGCCTTGAGCAATTAAAACTCAGTCCAAGCTACTGTAACAATGTCTGGGAGCTGTGCTAGATAGACCTGCTTTTTGGGAAGGGGTGGGGGTTTGGGGGGGAAGAGGCTGGAAGTTTTAGAAGGGACAGTTTTTAAAGTCTGCTGGAGATGAGATTGCAGAGCCTTTTAAACTAAAAGGGCAAATCTTCTCATCCCAGAGAGTTCCAATATATTCTCCCAACTAAGTCACTTCTAGCCCCTCCCATAACTGTCTTTACCTCCTCCAAAAAGAATGCAACCAAACCAAAGCCATGCAGTGTCCAGTGCAATAAGATTCTACCAGTCATAGAAGAATTATTGCAATGCTACGTAACCTTGAGGCAGTGAGCTCAGTCAAGTTGAAGACTACACTATTTGACAACTCTGTGAGAGAAGATAAACTTTCTAATATGAAGGATTGGGAAACATTTCACTATAACTTCTTACAATGGCCTTGAACCTGAGAATCTGCTTGAACCTTTAGGTAGCAACAAGTTGACAGACAGAGGCTCCTTTCCAGGGAGAAATTTGTTTACCTGATGGCCCTTGTTCTGCTCCCCCTCCCCCCATCCTTCTTAACTCTATAGTGGTAAGTCCAAGATGTTTGAGTCTATCATAAAAGGGAAGATCACTTACTTCAGAAATAACCTGAGTGGTTGTCAATCTCATTTCAACTTAAGGAAACTTGTCCTTTACATAGAAGGGACTCCAAGCCTGCACTCCAAGCCTGCACAGCATAGTAATGATGGGTATAACCTGCCCATGCAAATTCAGTACAATCTCTTTACTTAAACTATTAAAATTCCATTTGATCGATCCAAGCACCCTATTAGCCCTAACAGCTGCATCTGCACACTGGCTTTCCACTGGCTACCACTCCAACGGCCCAGTTTGTCAGCTGGAATGGATCGTGGTACTTGAAAGAAACCAATATTACTTTAACAGAAGAAACAACAAAAATACAGATGAGTTAATTATTAATACTGTTTCCAAAATTTAACTGGTGTTGCAACATGTAACCATGCAGCCACCCAATCCTATTTGCCAAACAGTAACATAAACAACATTAACCATTGTGGCATGACAATATAGCCACCTGCTGTGTACTCCATGTCATCTGACCTGTAGAATATGTTGTGTTACACTTATAGTATACATTAGGCTACTGTATTACTGGTTCAAGACCTTATACAGTTTATACCTGGCCTAGGCTCCTTAAAATTGATCTTAGTTTTCTGTGTCAGCCGGTTCCACTCTGTCTACTCTTTCTTCTCTCTCTTGATATCAACTTTTTTACATATACCGGTCACAGAAGGAATTTGCTAGCTGTGCGACACAAATCTGTGCAGCCAAAAAAAAAAAAACACTGATCGCTCTGATACGCATATAACAACATTACACAGTGGTACGTTATGATATATGGAGACTTTACGTCAACAAACCTGACCTGTTGTTTTCAACGTAAGTCATCAACTGTTCCACGAATTGTTTAGGACCTTTTGCACTAATAGCAATAAGCGACAACTTCCTCACTTGATGTCCATCTTTTCTGCTCACACAGGAGTGAGAAAGCGATTAATGGCACGGCTTTTGATCAGTATCTTTACAAATGAAACGATGTTTAACACTCAATCAGTCTAAACAAACCTATATTTTGGAAAATCTTTCTATATGTATATAGCACACAAAGCTTACACACATATATACCTCTCCTAAGCTATATAGGTTGTCAGTGCTAGCACAGTACAATATCAGGCAGATAGGCTAGGCTAGTATTATGCGGAAGTCGGCCAACAATAGCAACATTACATTTAATAACTGCATATTCATTACAAAGGCGGTGCCTGGACACAAGATATGGAGATACATAGGAGCCATACGAAATAGAGGGGGATCTTCTAGCAAGATGCCAGACGACGAACGAACATGTCCAGTGTATGTAACGTATTTTCGTCCTTGCAAACAGCATTTTGGGGTTGGATTGATGCATGGAAGTGCTACCCAGGTAGTGCTTCCATAATTAATGTCTATTTTAAATCAGTGCACATGGTCTGACGCCCGCTAGATTTTCCACTTGCGAATAAGTTTGACGCCAGCCCCCCGACTTTCTGGCGAAGAGCCAAGGGGCGAAACCAACCGTTACTGCCGAAGGACTTCTGCTCCCCAAGGGAGCTACGTCTCTGAAAAGACAGCAAACTTAAGTGACCAACCTCTCAACCCTCCGACCTCTATATCAAGGGTCCGTCATGCGTGGTCATATTCTCAGCTGGCTGAAAAGAATAGATAATACACATGATCTTAGCCAAAGGGCCGAGAAGCAATGCTTGACGAGTTTGACTTCGAGGTGACGTCAGACCTTGGCAAAGACACCCATCAGACGTGGCTCAGACTATATAACATCCCACCATTCAGAGTTCATCCCACATCATACCGATGTGAGCAAAAGGACAAGAACATTTTTAAACTTCCATATGACGTCTATTTGATTTCACAAAAACGTGTTTTTTTTTGTTTGTTTTTGTTTTTCAAGAGACGTCAGTGTGACCTCTGACCGACCACCAAAGTTACCCTACCTTAACTGGACCAGAACCCGACGTCTGGTTATACGCAATATATTTACTAGGATTTTTAGTTTCAGTCTGAGATAGTGGGTTGTGCATAATTTCGGAGGTGGAGGACACAACTCGTGATCCCCGACTAATATGGAGGAGTGATATACCGGGAGCGGGTTTCAAAAGTGCAAAGAAGGTGCACCACGAGCGAGGAGCTTGCAGGCGTGGGGTACAGAGGCCAGCGTTAGGGGCGGGCCCCTCAGCTGGAGGGTCCAGGGGTAGACCCCTCGTGGGTGTCCAGTGGGAAGCAAAACAAAATATAAAGGCCGCATAAAATTAGTTCCAGAAACTCTGTTTATCAGGTTTTATTTCATTTAAGATTTTTTCACGATGAAATTCGATGTTAATGACCGAGAGCACGGGTTAATAAGAAGCCAGTAACTGAACTTCGAAACATATCCATGAATGAAGAATTCTTGATATATTTTATTTTGCCTGATATAAACAGCTAGCTAGTTTTCTGGCAGTAGATGACTATAATGGGTAGGGTTATTTGCACGTTCATTCAAGACGAATACACTCTGCAGCAAAAGGGCTATTTCGGGTGCATTAACCAAATTAGCTGCACAAGGATTCAAGGAAAATCCATTGGGGGGGGGGGGGGCTAAGGCGTGAGTTCAAAATGCAAGAGATTGTTACAAACGAAACACATCCCATAACAATGAATATTAGGACAACATAAAAAGCTTAATAACTTCATTATTCCAACACCTCCATTTCTCCGAGCGCTTCGCGCAGTATCATTGATATGATTTTCTTCGATGTTTAAAGCTAGGTTAGGCTGTATGTACTTGGGCGTCCCGAGGGGGGCAAGGGGGCACTCCCCCGGCTGGAAAATAAAAAACTTGAAGAAAAAATAACATCAACGTTTTTTTTATATCGCTAGAAAATTTCCAGAACATGAGCTTTCAAAATAGAAAATATTTAGGCCTGAGAAGTACCATTTTCAGCAATAAGTGGGAGGCATTTTGGCCAAAATTTCTTGGCGCTTAGTGCCAAACTATGGTGACGCTACGCTTAGGTAGTTTGCCTACAGGTTTCGCCCCCTGGAAAATTCCTGGCTACACCTCTGTAAAAGTAGCCAACACTTAGCAATTACGGTCTTTTCTGGGCGTAAAAATTTCCCCTGATTTGATCAATTAAAAAATTTGCCCCCCCCCCCCCGTAAAAGTTTTTTTCTGCGGACGCCCATGTGTATGTAGGCCTATAGTTGCTTTTACACACCCATTCTCTTGTAATGACTGAACTGGTTCTGTCATGATGTACACGATTCTGAAAGATGGCTACAATAGTTTTATGTTTATTAATATTATAGCCGTTGGGTGATTAAACGGGCGATTGCGGTCGCTCCTATAAACCCTGATTTCAGTTTAATGTCCTCACCATATTTGGGGTCTCACGGATAATAAACCGTATTGAAATACATATGTAAAATTTGTTTTGAGCACAATTTCCCGAATCTAGAGCTTTGTGATGCCAAATATTTTTCTGACACTCTGGAACTCATGTACGATAGACGAGAAACTCTGGTGACAAAGTTGGTATTTCATGGTGGGATTTGCTGTAATTTATGGCCATATAGAATGCTAGGCCTAAATTTATCTCATAGTTGGGATCTCTGTATGATAGACGAAAATTGCTGTGCTTAAGGGTAAGTTATTCTGACGTCTAGAGGGTTTCCATTTTTTAGTCTCATCTCAAACCAAGGTGAGGGCAGATGATCAAGTCGGACCAAAGGTGGTCAAGGAGCCATAGTCACTACGCATGATGCTAAAGTATGCAATCCCCTTCAGCTGACAGTCTCCCCAACAGTTTACCTGTACTTGCTTTTCATGATTCTGTTTCTTCAACAGGAACCAAAAATTTGTATAGCTTGCTTACTTTTCCCACATAGTTTGGCTAAATACTACCGAACAAGTCTCACCCTTACTACATGTAACCCTCAGTCGCTCTTAGTATAGTTATCGTATACCTGTCTCGCGGTACGGAAAACGAGTTGGGATGTTACCATTCCTTTGCGGTAGACGGTTCAGACAGGATACAGTGATATAGTTCTCGATTATCAGATAGTATCCATGCAGCTGCTCCGATATTGGATAAGTTTTTTTTTTCCTTTTTATGATTGCAGGTTTTGTCAAATAAGAACTACCCAAATTTTTGCAAATGCTTCGAAATCTATCAAAATTTTTACGCACTTATACAACCTCATGCTTATAACCAGTACCGTCTAAAACGTATTTGCGTTGTTCAATGACAGGGGTGTCAAACTTATATGCCGATTGCTTTAAGTTTTTATATGCATGATAAAGGAGGAACACGTACAGCGTTGCACTTTTGGAAGACATATTTCATGAAAATCGAAAGATTTAGAGGATTAATTCAGCATTGCCTGTTTGGTAGACATATATCTTGTTTGGAAATTGAAAGAGTCTCTGTGCAGAGTCTTGATGCAACTTTTGTAATGAAAAATGGTATTTTTCAATTCAAAATTTCGGCCCGCTTCGCGCGCTCTCTGTCGTCACAGTGTGCATTCCTCATCTTACGGCAACAATATACAAGAATAATGGAGTAGGGAAAACAAGCCAGTGAGCCACAACTGGAAAAAAGGCCGTGGCCGGCCCGACTTAAACCAATTGATTAGAAACTGAGCCGTAAAACCTCATCTAACTAACTAAAAAGGATAATTCTCTGGAAAACTTTCCCCGAAACTATAAGAGGTACATCTTCAACCCCGTAGACGCCGGACATTGAGAGGGCAATATATGCCGATCAATTATCAAAAGAACAGTAACATTCTCAGCATGAATTACAAAAAAGAATTTAAATGTTGGAGAGCTTCTTTGGAGTATGAAATTGGGGTTAACTTTGACATAACCAATTGTACTCAAGCTGTCCAATGAGAAGAAAGGCGTATACAGTTACAATTATCTTAGTACTGTCGAAGAGTGTGTTACGCCTACGCGCACCTAAAAATCCGTCATAAAGACTGCTCAATGTGTTGTCTCTTTTTCATTACAAATGTTACCCATGTCGTCTCTTTTTTTCCTTCTCATTGCCCTAGACAGTTGTTTGATTTGTTAATTTCGGGCACATCGATGTTGGAGCTTCGACGGCCTGGGAGGGTCTAAAGGGAGGAGTGTCCCTTCCCCTTTGAAAATTTTTGCTTTTTGCAAGGACTCTAGATGCAAAATGGTGCAAGACTTTCCATTTTTTCTTCTTATATTTGTATTCCAAAAATGTTGGCCTCGTAATAAATTTTTCCTCCTTCAGTGCAAGACCTTTTATTGAAAATGTTGGGGGGCACGTGCCCCCTCGTGCACCCCCCTCGTGGCTACGTGCCTGTGACACAGTCGTAGATGAACACCGGAGAGAATCGCCTTCTCTTTCGACAAATGTCAGGGATAATATAATTACATTGACTTATATACCTCGCTTCTATAAAGGAACGGTCAGTTGCGCTCAAAAACAACTTAAAAAAAGGTCATATTAAAAAGATATGTTTTCAAATTAACCTTATCTCTAAAACTAAGAAAAAGTGAATTTCATAAAATGGGCACACTATAAGCAAACGACTTAACCCCCCCCCCCTCCCACCCAAGTTGCAAATTAGGCAGAGATATACTCATCGCTTCTCATCAGGCCTGCTCCCGCAACCGTCCCCATCAGACGAACGTGAGTGTATATCCCCTGTTCTTGGTTAATTTCTCAAATTCGGAGAGGGGTGGAGGATTCGTGCTCTGTACCACTGCTTGACAGCTGAACCGAACAAGTGGGCGACTTCCTGAAAAGGACAACTTCCTGAGTTGCTTTTCTAGGACAGACAACCAGATACCCAAGTTTTATTCACCAGTTTATCTCCCCTGCTGCAGCCCTAGACCTAGTAGCGGTCGTACTAGTACACCTATGCAGATGTGTAATAAGAATGATGAGAATGGGTGTGCAGAACTACCAGATGTACAAATATACCTGTTTTGCACAATGAAGGAAAGCAGAAAATTAATATGGCACCGAACAAATAAGTACAAAGAATTAGGCTATTTAAGACGATTTAAACCTTTGCTTCTGTGAAAAGTTGAGGACTTTGGCATTGTCAAAATGAAACAAAATGAACAGCACAAAACATGAAAATGTCAATGTCCCCTACCGCTGGTACTTGGGAAAATTGGTCCGTATTTCCCCACGTGACTATGCCGCTGGAGAATGGACAGTGTATGGAAGAGCAAAGGAATAGGAATGTTATTATTGCCGGAGAGCGAAATTTTTCGAGCAGACTCTGCAGTCTAGTCGTATCTCGCGATAGACTTTACCTCAAGTTCGTCAAATTAATGGAGTCTCAAGGATGAAGTTTGATTAAGATTCTTCAGAGGCATTACACGAACGGATGGATTGCTGTGCAGAAGTATGAGCAGTTGATCGCTCTTGCGGTTTGTAGAGAGACCACCGTCCCTCGGTGCTCCTTTTCGTTGAGTTTACATCACAGTTGTTGTCCAGGTAGAATTCGCAATGCACCTGATGTTTTCAAGAATACAAAACACAATGGCGCCCTCTATTAGTTCCCTGTGCGATGAGACAAGATTTCAATGGGGGCTTATGATTTTTTGTTCGATAGGGAGGGGATTATAAAATGTGCCATATTTGTAAAAAAGAAAAGGACTAAGGAAAGAAACACACACGAAGAAAAAATAAATAAAAAACGTGTACTCTTTTCTTGAGAGTTGTGCATTTCAAGGAAGGGTCACTTCGCAAGAAACTCGGTCCTTTGAGATTAGAATCAAGACTCGACTCATTATGCAGCCGGGTCAAATCACCAGTCGAGGAAGAGCTTCATAATGTCATATTCGAGATTAGAAGCTATCCCATTCCCATTCCCACGGCTATATGGATGTACCTTTTTTGAACGAATAATTGTCTAGCAGTCATTTTTGGTTTTTCAAAAGGTTTAAGTACGGAGATATATACCCACCAGTGACATTGCATTACGATGGTAGCTTTGTGCTTGTTGCTTGTCGTCATGGGCTCCAGTGACCACGGATACATTCACCTCTGAAAATAACTTCGCTAAAGTTAACCAGGATTGTTGTCAGGAATTACCCAACCATTTTCTGGTTAATATCCCTAGAAATGATGGGTAAATTTAACTAGTAAATGATTGTTTTACCAGGATTTATCACCAGTAGTCCATTTAACTATAGGAAAATGTCCATTTTGACCAGGATCTCTCGAGAGCACTTCACCTTCATGAAATCAATCATTCTGTTAAGGTTTGCTATTTTTATGCAGGTCAGCTATTCATTAAAATTGTCTTCATTTAAGAACAAAACAAAAACAAAATGCCAGAGAAAAAGATTTTTTACGGAACTTCGGTGGGGGAAGGGGTGCACCCCAGCCCCTGGCTTGTAGCCCGGTGATTTTCAAAGCTGAAATAGCATCTGGTACTTGGAGTAGACTATAACATATGCAGCCTATCAAGGGGATGTTCAGCTGAATAACACTTGAAGTTGCACTTCAAACCGCATTGCATGGCGGAAAACCGGAAGGTAGCTGTTTGCGTGGCAGGTCCATTCATGGCTTGCTTGAAGGCAATAAGCAGCTACTTTAAATTATCAGATAAATCCTACAAATCTCCTCCTTCCCTTACAAGAATTTTCCATGGTGATACTAGACATAGATATTGCACCCAATCCATCTATAGGTATAAACCATGAAGTTAAGCATAAACAAAAACATTGTCACATGATTATAAAAAGACATTCATGAATTATGATACCAGGGTATAGATCTATTAATTCCAATTGGGGTAACTGTATTCTCCCTTTCATGTTGTTACTTTGCAGGGGACTGACTTCGCTGAATAAGGCATAGGCGTAGGAAGATATTTTAAAGTGTGTGTGTGTGGGGGGGGGGCGTGTGATCAGTGACGGCCCATGAGACCGTGTCAGGTCCGGAGAATGGGTGAGAGGGGACAAAATTTTGTAGGGCAACGTGATGGGGGACTAAATTGTAACACTATCTAGGAAGAGTGCTACCATCAGTCTGGACACACTGAGTACCAAGAAAGTTTTTGCACCCAGTAGCTCCTATACTTTCCAGACATAGTATATAACTGCATCTGAACATGCCTCATTTCCAGACTTTATCATGATGTAGAAATTAACACTTGCAACTGTGAAAGGAAAGGTGCATTAACGTGTCTTTACAAGCATGATCTGGGGTCTAGGGGTTTTCATATGAAAGATATTTTTCTCTCTTTGAAGAAGCTAAGAAGCAAAAAGTTAATTCATTACTTTTTAGATTTGTTTGGCGCAATAAACCGGGTCGTGTCAGTCGTAATCAGCTAGTACAAGATTATTCAAATGGTGGTCTCAAAATGGTCGATTTTAGTAGTTATTGTTCAGGATTAAAAGTTAGTTGTTTTGCTCCCCTTTTAGGGAGCAACAGCGATAGTTTGAATTGCAGAGAAAAAAATCAAATAAAAAAAAGAAGCAAAATGATGCTACTCTTTATCTTCTCATGGGATTTTCCCGTCAGGGGGCCAAGCTCCCTGATGGTACGGCCAGCTACCTGCAGCTCGGATGGATTGCGGAAAGAATGGCGAAATCACAATTTTAGGCACGCAAAGGGGCCGAATATTAGTGGTTTTGTACTAAAGACAATTTAAAAATTTGGGATTTTTACTAAGGATAACCAAAAAAAGAAAACTGGGGCCGGGTGTATTTTGCAAAATTAAGTTTGAGACTGGTAGTCGTTGAGAATTACATATACTTAACCCTTTAAGGCTCTGCGACGAAACTGGACTGGACAGCCTTTCCCCGCCAGGGGAGGGGAATTTTTCCTGCCCGTTCTTGTGCCATTCCGGCTGGAAATAACCATTTTGTGTCCAGAAAACCAACGTTTTTAAGCAAAGTAAATTATGTTTTGGAATAATAATGAAAGCCTTGACCCTGTTTTGCCATAACCCGAACCTGTATTGATGACGAGCAAATGCAAAAATAAAGCCCCCCCCCCCCCCTCCGTAGGGAATAACTTGTTTTGCAGTGCATCCTACCTTACAAAAAAAAAAATTAGGCTACGCTATCGAGGATAAAATTTGCAATCTTAACATAAAAGTGCTAACGCTAAGCGTGATTGGCTTACTAAGTATGTTGAAAAGACATAAAATATATATTTACTACATAAGACAAAAATGTGAAAAAACAATGCAACTCTACAGCGGGCGAACTTCGCGCCAAAACAAATGTATTAAAGGGTTTATTAAAGGTATTAAAGGATATCAGCTCATTTAGAGTAACAAAAGTTAAACCGTTTCAATCTTCCTCTCGGTGATTAAAGTATCATACTTTATCGTACCCACTGTGGTTCCAGAACAAACGGAAAAATTCTCTGGTGGTGGCACATCCGTCCTACTATCTCCGTCTGGTAACAGCCATGGTTGAATGGTGGTGAAAAAATTGTTACAATTTCATTATTTAATGAAAGTACATGCCATATTAAATGGTTTCGCCGAACTTAGGCTGCATATACCCTGCCGACACGATGTTCCTCACCCCTACGGAGCTTCGTATCGTATATTCAGTTGCATAAGATAAGGCGGTAAAATGTTAGGAAAATAAACAAACTTATATCATAAAAAATGTTTTTATCTAAGCAATATGAACCATATACTCTTTCATCAAAGGTTTCTTCAGACAAAAATGTTTGTGTATTAGCAGGGAGCTGTTAGAGCTATCCTAACAGTTCCCTGGCATTAGAATGATGAGGATGATTTTAGCAATGTAGGCTACACTTACCTCTCCTTGGTACATAAAGGGAACCCCATAGCGACAATATAGAGCGCGAAGCAGACCAAAAAATGATTGAAGTCTTCAATAATTTACGTTTTGTATATTTTATATCAATGGAGAAAATTGTAAATACATTGAAAAATATTATGTTGGTTTGTTGCAGGCAATAAAAGTTACCCTATCAGTACTTGAGAGAACGGGGCGGAAAAGGGTGTTCGCCCCACTACCTTTGAGACTCGGGGCGAATCCCCCTGCCCCCTTTTCCTACGCTTATGTAAGGGATGAACCAGATGCCATCAAGTCGTACAACATTGTGGTAGTATACTTTGGTTATATTTTGGGACAAATCCCAAATAGAGATGGTAAGCAGACTGTGGAGCTCCTAGAGAGACTCATGTAAACCCCACCTCAACCTCATCTCCGTCCAACTTCCGCAGCCGCGACAGTATAGTTCTACCTATGCTAGAAGAGGACTCCGTCACTCGATCGACAGAAGCGGTCAATTAAACATCCCATTTTCATTTACTTGTTCTGTTTTCATATATTCGTAGCCCCCTGTGGGCTTGGGTTGTAGAATATGCCCACGGTATTCCCCGCCTGTCGTAAGAGGCGACTAAGGGGAGGACTTGAAACGAATTTATCTAGTTGACACTATATAACACATTCGTGTTGGTGTGTCGTTAAATATTATCTAACTTACAACTTAACTTCATATATGCGTATGTTCACGGTGTTCCAGAATAAACAAAGGCGACAGTTTAACACTTGGTTACAACTCAGACGTATTTTCTAGTGCGTAAAAGATCCTCTTCACATAAATGTCATGTGCCATAATAACCGGATAACTTCCTTTCAGTGGCGGGCTTCCATATTGCAAGGTGGTGCTGAACGTATCGTGTACAAAGTAACTGAGTTCCGGCAACGGAAATCATATGTCAAAGTTCACGACTAACATGCTGCTTACATATTTACCATAGGCTAATTTTATGCTAATTATATACAAACAGATGAATGAAAATGAATTAATTTATTGCTTTTGTAAAAATGTGGAGCTTGTTACCACAAAAGTGTAAAGAAGAGAAAAAGTTGAAGTGGGCTGTGGCATGTTGGAAGTGGGTTGTCGAGCGAAGTACGTACTTTCTACTGAAAAGCGCTCAAAGTGGCTTGAAACAATGTTTCCCAGGGTGCTTCCATTTCTCCTTTTCACGACAGAAAATTATGTGCAAATGTTTATTCATCCTTCACTTAAGTAAATGTATCGTGAAGATAATTACTGCAAAAAAATGAGTGCACCTATCACTCTCTCTGCCTCCTTGCCAATGTATGGTGACCGAAGGTCATTTTCAAGTTGCAGTTGTTTCACCGGATACGATCTTAAGACAACCCCCCCCCCCTCAATCGCACATACACAAATACACGCACGCTGATCTTCTCAGGTGATGAATGAGTCTATTACACCGGTACATTTCCGACCCTTCATTTCGGAAGTTAGGCTCTACTAATTGAATACTTTCGTTGAATTCTTTCCTGCCAGATGGTTTGGCTAAAAAAAAAGATAATTGCTTTTAAAGAGGTTCTATGGTTATCTCTTTCTTCGCATAGGCTACACTTAGAAGGGCTAGTAGTACCCCGCGAGGCGGACTCGGTTTGTTCAGTACCCCTTTAAAGCTCCACAAACCACCATGACTGAACAAAGAATATGCCGTACAGTCTGCTACGTAGGCAAGGCTAGCAGCCACTCTCTCAGATTTAAAGGGACAAAACTGATGGTTGGAGCACTTTCTGAGTACATTATGACCGTTTGTCACAGGGACCAAAGCTGTGACAGAATGTGGGGATTAATTTAAGTTTTAGAGGGTATGTCCCCCGTGTTATGGCTCCGAGCCGCAGCTATGGATACATCTATTTAATGTTATCACCAACTTTCTGAATCTATTCGTTGTTTTTTAACTCCTCAGCACATTTGTAGTCAGGGGCTAGATTTGGTGTCTGAAAGTGGGGGTACAAAGCCGGGAGGAACAGCAAACTGCGACTTTCGGCGCCGGCTAGCGCGAAGCGCTCTATGCAAGGCGTAGGGTCCTTGGACGGCCCTAAGCCCCCTGGGGTAGAGGGCAACGCCATGGTGGGGTCCAGAGGGAAATGCCCCAAAATCCCTGAGGTGTATAAAATTAAAACCATTAGGAATAAAGCATTTAGCTATCTTAAAACTCATTGGATGTACAGTAAAACAGATCAGATTATTACATTTTGACCATTTTAGGAATAGCCTCAATCAGAATAACAAGTCAATTTTTTATTATGAAGGGGATTTGGATTGATGATGATGATAGAAGAGTTTGTAAGAACATGGAACACGCAAGATGTTCTACAAGAAGTAATAACGAAACAAGTAAAACGGGTGGACGCGAAGATAGCCGAACAAAACGGCATTTTATTTTAGTCCATTGCTGTTCTTTAATTTTTGAATGCAATATTATCCATTACATCAAAGACTCTCCTACTTCCGTCAGCCACCTGTTCCGGTTTCATTTTTGTCGATGGTCTGGGACAGGTGACCATCAAGTTTAACATTACTGTGAAAAATAAGATAGTTTCAAAAATACAGGTTAAGCATAACTTTGTAAGGACGACGAAAGGTTGAGGGTAAAGGTGTATAGTACTTTCCAAAATAAATGAAATTGATTATGGGTAGTTCTTGCAAAGACGTGTATAGACCCTTTTCCAAATAGCAATTACAAAGGATTATGGGATACGTTTTGGTATGGGTCGTTTTTGTCAATGGCATTTTACTGTGGACAAAAACGACGCACACTAAAACTATATCCCACAATCCTTTGTAATTCCTATTTGGAAAAGGGTCTATGGCCATGGATGTCCGCAGCAAAAATGCCCGGGAAGCAATTTTCATTGGATGCTGCATTTCCGTAAAGTGTGGCTGGGAGGATGGGGACTGAAGGTCCTTTCCGAGAATTTTTCTTAAATTTGATGACCTTTGCCGCCATTCTTGACTATTTCTAGAGAAAATCCTGCGTCTCCCGGTATCATTTGAAATGTTTATGAAATATTTTGTTATCGTCATTGCAAATTTCAGATTATGAGGATGGTCGTAGTTGGTGGGGAAAGTGAACAGCAGGCGACGTTTCAAGGGTTTTGAAATAGTAATTTACCCAAGCACTGATCCTACAGGAAGTAGTAACGAGGCAATGCCAATTCCACAAAACTTCTACTATGGACAGCAGTACTAAAGAGACACCTACTTCTATTGAGCTCACGCGAAACACGCCGAAAAATTTATTGAGAATCGCGATTCCCTATACACGGGTAGATTTCTGAATTGTGCGCACAAGGACTATGCATGGTGCGTGTAATGACATACATTTAGTACTCCGAGAGACCCTTATTTCAGGGATTCACACAGTGGCGTAGCTACGGGGGGGCATGAGGGGGCAGGTGCCCCCCACGATAAAGCCGTGCCACCCCAGGTGCTCCCGTGGAAAATTTTTGAATGCACAGTTCTGTATATAAGCCCTATAGAGAGGGAGAGAATTCAGAAATTGTGCCCCCTAGAAAAGTTCGTTACCCCCAGTGCCCCCTGCTCAAAAAATCCTGGCTACGCCACTGGCCTTCACGTCATAAAAGTGCGGCGGCTTTCAAGAAATATTAATCAAGGTAAGCAGCTACGTTTTCAATAAAAGTTTCCCCATGCCTTCCTGCCTTTGATCTCCTCCACTGTATCGCTATAGTGTTAATTGTGGGTGCGCGCAAAGTGCGACGAGAAAATTTTTTCTGGCATTGCTATGATATTTGAAATTAATGTTTTCCTTCATTTTACATTACAAACTCTACCATAATAATAAAATTATTTCATTATTTCTCTCGTCTATCTTCCTTTCATTCATTTTTTATTTTTTAATGTCTGGAAAAAGTAGGGAGGGACCCCGGTAACCCCACGTAATCCAGCCTATGTATGCAGTCCTGATCAGTAGCAGGAAGTCTGACATCTATGAGGGTGGGGGAGGGAGACGATGCTCTGCAAGTGTGGTAATCCCCCTTCTGGGCACAGACTTGATGAAGTCAAATTAAGCAACTGGCTCAGCATACGAGAGCTAATTTTGATCAATTTCTTTGAAACTGATTGTAATCTTAAGCTCGAATGGTGAGGGGGGCGGGGGCATATCCTTATTTTCAGCGTTTTACTCGTGATTTGCAGTAGTTCTGATCATCACATGAGTAAAACATGCGGGCGGGGGTGACAACGACGACGACTATTTAGCACCGTGGGATGACATACTTTGAGGTGATTTAAAATTATGAAGTTCTGTTAGAGCTGTTACAAAATATCAGTCACTTAAAGGTCAAAAGCAGTCGCCCCAAACTTACTTTGAAACAATAGCTAAATGTCAAAAATTTCTTCTTATTTCTCTTTCAAGTATCTTTCACGATATTTTAGGACATAAATATTGCATATTCAGGGTAAACCAAGCAGTTGCTCCTTGCAAATTTTACAATTGGGTGAGAAAATACTGTCACATGATTCTCAAGATCCATTCAGGAAATAGGATAGTCTGCTATACAATTCTTTATTGGGTTGACTGCATTCTCCCTTTAAAAACCGAACAACCTACTCCGCAAAAACGGACCCTTTCGTCCGACGGGCCATTTTGATAGCCATTATCCATCTGAAGGTCTCACACAGAGAGGGCGCAACAAACCTTTCCTACAGGGTGAAGGCCAACTGGCCCCATTACAGGAAAAGCCCAGGTAAGGAGCTCTGGAGTTTGTGTAAACTTAAGGGTTATAAATGTTTCTTTAAATGACATTGAATGTGCAAGGCTAAACAGACCAGAAGTATTACAATATGCCCATTTGTCTTTTTATTTATGTATAAAGTAATTATAAATGAGTACATACGAAAATTCCACACGAAGCGAGCCGAAAAACCGCAGTTTTGATGCCAACTTTTCTTCAGTTCAAACTGCAAAATTATCCATGTTTTCACTTTTAATACACTCTTCGGGTGGACAGTTTTGCCCCGGCCCCTTAATCTACCGGATTAAATACAGTGCCTTCTGAGTTTCGTATTTTACGCAAAGCCTCCGTTACCACCAGATAGTACAAGATTTCTGCACCCTGGTTTATGCCAAAGGAAACGGTAGGCATGTTGCATAGTCCCCGGGTTTTCGTAACTACTGGTTAGCTGGTAGTGTTTCGCAGCAGTTTTAGGTGAAATTACCGGAAAGTGGTATAAGCCGGATAAGCGGTGGGCACCGTGAGCTAAAAAATATTATTAATTACATTTCTAGTGATTCTGAATGTACATTTATATATTGCCTCGATGGCCGGATAAAATGGTCACGTTGGCCACATACGGCTCGTGAGCCGGAGGTTCCCCACCCTTTGTGTAAACGGATAAGGAAATGTATAGTGCAGATGTAAATGCGACGAAAATCACAGTGTCGTTACGGGTATTTTAAACAAGTAGTGGTTTCTTCAATTTAAAATAGGTTATAAGGTTGAGTATAAGCGACGGCCGGTACACAAAGACCTGCGCACCACATGTGGTCCTCCAGTAATTTGGGATATCACGAAAGGGCTTTCAAAACCCTTATAATCCAGCCAACAGAACTAAGTGATAATGCGTGATTCACTTTGAAACTAGGAATCAGAGCCTCGCTGCCATGGTATCTATGCAAGGAAACGCGGACAAATTTAGGCTCATTGTCGGTAGCTACCGTACGCTTAATTTTTAGGGTGCACTTTCAACAGTGTAGCTATATATTTGGCATGCGGTCCCCCCCCCCCCTGTAATGATCAGTCATGAGTGGATTTCTCGTTGTACACCAACCGTAATCCTTGTGATTCGATCCGCCAATGGCCCCGTCACTTATTTTTATTGAACAATAACCCAATTTAGTAGACATTTTGAAGTTAGTAGACTGTTAAAGGGCAATAGCAGTCGCCCCAAACTTATTTTGAAACACTAGCTAATTCTAACTAATGTCTACTTATTTCTCTTCCATGTACCTTTCTTTATATTTCAGGAGTTTAATATTGCATATCCAGGGTAAAGCAATGAGTTACACCCCATAAATTTCACCATTCAGTGAAAAAATATTGCCACATGATTCTTAAGAGCCATTCATGGAATAGGATAGACTACTAGACTATTACAATTTGGGGGGGGGGGGGGACTGCTCTTTCCCTTTAAGTAGACTTCTGAATCACCGTGTTTTTGATAAAGGGTCGTATAAAACGACACAGGCTGGTTGCTGAACTTGAAAAAAAAAAGCGAATTAGGAACGGTATTTCCTTTTGGCTTTAAAATATACGCATTTCTCAAGAGTCAAGGTTGAATGCACATGGTAAATATAGTAATCAACAGGGTTTTCCCGCGGGTAAGAGCTTTGGTTGTTCTCGGAAGAACCGCCTGGAGTCGTTAAGTAGAGAAAAAGGAAAATGCGCAGTCATGCCTAAGTTTAAACTTTCTGCGTCGTTGCATGAATTGTTACAGCTGTTTCGAAACTCATTATCACATGCACTCATCATATACGTACATATTCTGTGTTTGAACGAGACAACAAAATATACCTCATGCAATTTATATATAAAATCAAAACGTAGTATATCTTACATTCTTACGCATTCGGGACCACTTCAATGGAGGGTCAGCACTTTCACGGAAATTAACATTTATGCTCGAAAAAGGGCACATGCTTTTGCACCAAAATAGCCAATTTTCTCATGGTCCGAATGGAAGGAGGGGGGGGGGGGCATTACAGCCCCAGCTTCCCGCCTGGAACGCCTATACTTATATTTAGACTGAGTAATAGAGTAATTATTATTATATTATTATTTAATAGTGTAATATTAACAGTAAACTACTTAGTCAAGTTAAAAACATTACATTAGGGGTACCCGTTGCATGATCCTATGGCACCAAAACTGATCTCAACCGGGCAGCCCTAAGGATGACAATCACGAGGTGATACGGGGGTATGTGGGATATGGTTCCCAAGTGATTTGGTTGGGGGACAGGTCCCTTGATAGTCCCCTAGTTGGGTCAACGACTGTAACAGACCATAGCTATTTGTTGATTTATGTCGTGACATGATAGCTCCTTCAGGTAATCTTCCCGAACAAGTGCCAACCATGACAACTTCCCCAGTTCGGAAAAGTCAGTCAAGATGGGAATTGTCCTAGTGGGGTCTGTGTACAGAGGAGTAGTCTTCATGGAATTGTCCGGGCCATACTGAGACATACTACTCTCAACTAATTTAATTGGGGCGGAATGCCTTTACCCCCCCCCCCCCTATAGTATTTGGTCGACCGTGACCCTGCAGAATAATATTTATCGATAAACGTGTTTTGACTATTTTCCACCAATATCACTGTGTTGTGCGTCTTTCTGTGTTAGAGTCACACATCCTATACATATGGACCGACGATCACGTGATCATCAAAAGCGTCGCCACCTTTCGAAAAATTTAGTTTTACCAAAATAGCCGCCAGCCACTGCCGTTTGCGTAGTTTGATGGTGAATTTGCAACGCAAACATGAATAGACACAAATATTAAAACACTTCATACCGGGCGTTGAATTTTACCTAGACTGGCATATTTTTCGAAAAATTTCCTAAGTTTCTCTCAGAATTTGTCCATACTGAACCACTTAAGCCATCCTGCAAACTTTACACAGAATTTAAGACACAAGCACTCGACGCAGCAATATTAGTAAGTCTAAAGGTGCAAGCATGGTGGTGGAATTTTAAACTAAGGAGGTGAGTGTATGATGCTCTGTCCATATTTATAAGAAAGTCCGGCCTTACAGTCCCAACATTTTGACAGCCATCTTGTGTAATATTCAGTCAGGGTCCTAACAGCTCCCTGATTCAATGTACGCCCGCATACCGTGAACTAATACTGTCTGGCGTATCGGAGTTTTGTGACTTGTCGGCCAGCATGGCAATTGGAAACGCTCTGACGTCATGTGAAAAACCTTTATAACACATATGGTTCCCCAGTAATATGGTTAAAACTTGATAGTGGATGGAAGACCTTTTCTTTACTCTCAATATTTTGTCAAAAGTATTAGTATTTATCTCAGTTATGGACAGCCATTAGTACCGGTGTACTTTGCGCATCCTTTTAACCTGATACGTGATGCCTGAACACATGCCTAATGTTACTTTAAAATAAGGTCACACACGGGCATATGTTCACTGAATGGCCATGTCCTATGAAGCCCTGCAGTGTGCTCCCAGTATGCTAAAAGTTCGACTCGTAACAATAAATACAAATGAATTTTTATGAAAAGGTCTACTTGATAATTATAATCAGTTATTATAGTTACAGCAGCCATGTCAGAATCCTGAGAATACAATGCAAAATCATTGAGGTTCATAAGTCACATACTACTGAAAGCACCTACAGACTCCCAGTAGAAGATTCACACACTTCGTACATAAGATTTTGTACGTAAAAGGACAGATATAGTTGTCTAAAAATTCTGTCAAATGTTACTTAAGCCTAATGTCTTAAAAATGAAGTTTCTTCTGCGTCCCATTCCGATTGCGTCGTTGAGTCTTCTGTTCCTTGTTTTAGGTAAGTACTGTTGTGAAATTATACGGAAAAGCAACTTCGGTAAGTGCATTTTACCTAGCACTGTATACTTAACAGTTTTTCTATGAATAATGTACAACAGCATTCAAGCGTGAATGTTTTTAGCAGAACAGATGTGTCTTCATTTTTCTGACGATTCCGATCATCCAAACAAAATGATTTCTTTTTATTTTAAGTTAATGTGTTCCCCATAACACTGTGATCATAACCCACACCCTAAAGCAGTTGAGTAAAGATTTTACCAAAACTGGCACGTATGTGAAAATACTGAAATGGGATAAGTTTGCAGTTTGTTGATTAATGCATGGGTTTTACCTTGAGGTTGGTTGCCCAATTTAGTGGTAGCCGGCCTCTTGTCTGACTTTGATTTTTCAAATGGAGGGGGGGGGGGGGGGGAGTCGTCACTGCCTACATGTCCGTGTGTATGCCACTGTTTGTGGACTGGGTTAGGATCAGGGTTAGGGTTATACGTTTGTCAGCGGATCTTCGGTGTAGAGGACCTTCTGTCGACGGTGGGCCCTGCTCTGTGGTATCATCAGTGCGACAGGTTATCCTTGACCCACATCAACCTGATTCCAAAAATTAGTTACTTTTGTTTGGTTTTTGTTAGCGGCACGTGCACAAGATTGTGAGGTGAACCTGGATTGGGTCGGAGTCCCACCAGATGAATATGATAGAAGGTTTGCCAGCATTTCAGAACCTGATGGCAGGCCCCTGGGCTTCAATCGTAGTGTCATTCCCTATGTGACTGAAGGCATTCCAAATCCGTGTATCAGAGTAACAGGCACAGAAGACAGAAGAGTGGAAGTCATGGTGAGTGTTGTTTCTAGTAAAGGAGCCCTGTGGATTTTGTTCTAGCTGGGATTTTCAACTGGCCTTTCAACATGACTAGCAAGGGCTGCCCTCTTCTGACATATACCAAGGTTTATTTCATACAAATACTTCCATCTATACTTGTCATGTGTTTGAAAACTCTTTCATCGTTTACAGATCCATGTTGTGGTTTAACAGTCAAAAAAGAGCAAACAATATCACCTATGAATTAATGTTCATATATCCTAGTTGCTTACAAGAAACCATACAAATATTTTGATCCTTGCCATTCACCCTCCTTCACATGTGGAATCTGGTGGAGACAATTGTCTGGTTTCTCAGATCTGCATCACACTAGTGATATTGATGCAATGATGCACTGATGTTCAGAAAAAAAAACATTACCTCAAATTCTCAAAAACTGCAGAGTTTATAAGACCCTTAGTGGACCCTGGACCCTGGCCTCAAGGACTTCACAAAAGCGTACAAACTTACTCTTTCTTCGGACCTCCCCTTCCCAGTGGGTACATTGAAACGTGAGAAATAGATGATTTTTTAATTTAAAAGTCATTGTCCTGTACCATAGACTGGACAAGCTCAAGTGAGTCTTTGGCCCCTCCTTACGTCGCACGTCTTATGTGCCTGTGGAAATCATGAAAAAATTCTATGATCTCTGAAATAAAACGATAACAAAATGACATGGTCTTAGCAGGGAGCTGCCACTAGAGCAGCTCCCCGGTCTTAACTCTGCAGTATGAATCACTGGGTAAAGATTAAAATAAGTATGTCTCAGAACTCTTTCTATGGCATTCCATACATTACGGGTAGTAATTTATATCATACGGAATACAAAGAATGACAGAGTAGTTGCCTAATTCTATACAAGGATGGAGATGCGGGTAGGGGTGGTGAGGGGTTCAGCATTTCAGAAATCTTTTATCTAAATGTATTTCATATTGGAATGTTGTCCTTCTGATTCACACAGGCAGAATCAACACCAGTAGGATCCACTATTTGGTAAGTTTAGGGTGTAAAGTCACAAATGGTGACGATTCAATCAGAAATCAAATCAGGAAATTTGGGGAAAGGAAAGAGGCTGAAATGTAAGCAAGGGTGGCGAAAGCGGGAGGGGAGATGGGGGTCATGGTCTCCCGTAATAGGCTAATTTGGTTTTGGACGGACCACCTTTCGTCCCCCAATATTTAATCAATGACCATAACATTTGCTGATATTGTTAATGTGAGACATGCCCCCTTCAATACCTTGGTTGAGGCGGAATGAATGCCTTTGATATTGTGGTGAAAACTTGTTATATTTGTTGATATGAGTGTGAATATTAGACTTTCTGATGACTCAAAGGTCACGAAACACGATTTTTTTCCAGCGCTTTGCGCACACACTCACCAGATTGCATGTTCGATGGTGATTAAGAAGGCAGGGGCGGATGCAGGTTTTGACTAAAGGGGGGGTTTTGCGATATAGTTACTATCTGAGCGGAGCGCCACCATGAGTTGGCGCGAAGCGTACAGAGAACATTTTTGGTCCAGAAGACCCCCAGATTGCAGGAAATGGCATTTCCCACGTGTTTCCTAGGCTCTTTGATCCATATAAAAACAAGCTTTCATTGAAATTCCCCGTGTCAAAAATTTTATAATAAATGTCCTGTCAAAAAGTTGTCTCCCTCCGTGTGAGAGATGCATGCTATACAGCCCGATAATGATCTTGGGCGTCAGGAGTTCGGAGCATTCAGTCATTTGTTGTGCTCTCTCTAGGCACTCACAGTGACTCACTCAAAGTTGCTCGCTTGTGCTCAATAAAGAAAATTTGGTTTCTCTTTTTGAAATCTTCTGAAAGTATTTTGGTATAGGGGCCTTAAAATTAAACTGGTAGGCTTAACCGCATGCATGGGATTTTTGGTTGTCTCGTTACCTAAGCGGAGCGCGACCATCGGTTGGCGCGGAGCCAGCATTTGCCCGACGGTGGGGGGGGGGCAGACTCCCCGAAGGGCCAGCGACCCGAAGCCCCGACAGCCATGATGTCGTCGAGGAATTGGTGAGGAAGGATTTGAAGAAAACTTGTGTACTAGATTATGACCTTGCGGGGCATTTATTTCATAATATTTGTGTATACTAGAGAAATATATTTCCGCCCTGATTTATCGTTTTTCCTAGAAGCTAAACTGTGAAATTTCAAAGCGCGCGAAGCGCGAAATTTTTTGGATAGGCCTACACTAAAAAGAATCTGTACTTATTTGAAGCATATATATAGGTCAATTGTCAAGGCAGTTGGGCCATATCGGGCATAACCTACGCTGAACTTCCCTCCTCAAGTCACAAGCAGTACCGCACGACAGACACAAGAGAACATTAACTAGGTTTTGCAAAATAAGATGAAAAGACCGACATTTACATAAATCCGTGTATTCTACTTATATTAAGTTACTTGAAAAGGTGGAAAGGGTTTGTACTATACTTAGCTATTAGTAACGGAACTGAGGAAGAGTGGGCGAAGTGGACCGAAAATTTTGGATTTTATCGCAGAAATGACCCTTTTGAAAGCCTAAATAAGTAAACCGACCAGGTCGGTAGCGACAGCATTTTCCCGACAGGGGGCCGGATCATGCAGTGACCCGAAGTTCCGACAGCCCCTATGTCGAAGGGATGGTAAGGAGGGGATATGAAGGAGCCTAAATATACCAAGTCATTGCAGGGCATATTTTGCATAATATCACTGAATACTTCATGAGCCGAGTTGCACACTGATAGTGTACTTTTGAATCTGAAACGTAAAATTGCAAAGCGCGCGAAGCGCGCGAATTTTTTTTTTTTTTTTTTTTTACACAAAAAATATATGCAATCATTAAGAACAAAAAGAAAAAAGAAAAACTGTAGGGGTTTTAGACCATATCAGGGATAAAATACATTTTATCGAAACCACCTGGACTACCCTTTGAAATACCCAAACTTTTCTCCTTGAGTCACTCACCAACTGACCGTACCGCATGACACACACAAGACAACAGCAAGTAGACTTTGCGATATGGGATGGAATTTACGACCTCTACATAAACTGTGTACTCTACCTACATGTTGCTTGTTAAGTTTGACATGTCTTGTGCTATCTAGCAATGTAGAATGGAAGTACTGAAGAAACTGGAGTGACTCCACCGCGCGCCTATCGGGCCGAAAATTTTGGGTTCTTTTAAGGCAAATTGTCCTCTTGAGAGCAAAAAACAGGTAAACCGTCGGGGCGACTTGTCGCCGTTGGGGACTACACACTTTACCATATCGACTAAGACTCCCCGACTATAAAAAACTGTAAAAACTGTAAAACTTCCCCGACGGGGGCCCCCTGTCCCCCACCTGGCGACATCACTGCGCGGCGTGAACCAAGAAAAATTTACCCTTCCCAGACCTTACAATCTATACTTAGGTCATCTTCATGTTTCATGCTTTGTATGTTTGTAATTTCTATGGAAACATTACGTTTCTTTGATACCCTCCCTTGCTGTACATACAACCATGTCGTCTAGACGCACGAAGGAAAATATGCTAAAATACCGCCTACAGGTCACTGGCACTTCCCATGTGCAAGAGACTCCAGGCAAACACCCACTCTTTTGAAAGGAATAATGTTTAAACGTGATCTTGGTCATAACGTACTCTTGGATAAAAAAGGAATATATCTTGTGTAACAAATGAAAGGGATTCAGTGTATAAGCGAATTTTGGATTATAATACCTTCCAGAACAATGGTAACGTCTTTAGATGTATATTCCAACTGAACAGTCTAATTTTTCCTGAACGTCTTTACATCCAACGGATGTCCAAAGTATGATTAGCCTTCTCGATTTCTGATTATATTAAGTGATTCCATTTCAACGACAACCACTTTCAGTCAACACAATATTTGAATTTTTCAGCGAGAGTACAAGCGAAAAGCTGGAGTCGCGGTCCCATTTTTTAAAACATAGTTAGGCAATACTGGATGCGATTTCATTGCATATGGGAACCAAGATTAGAGATGGACCTCCTCTTGAAGGACTCACTGACTCTACAAGGATTTTGAATGAGAGAGAATCGGGATGATAGAAGGAAAAATACGCTGTCAGCAAACTCATAATTATGGCATGTTAATTGCATCGTTGTAACTGAAAATAACCTTCAAAACATACCGGGGAAAATAAACAATATCTTTTACAAAATGACAAAAAATCCTCGAAAATCAAAGGGGGGTTTAAACCCCTAAACCCCCCCCCTTGGATCCGCCCCTGAGAAGGCATTCGAAGACAAACATAGATATTCATTTTACAATTTGGTTGAGAACTTTATACCTTTGTTCAATCTTCCGTCAATAGTTGTTATGTGATATATAGTCCCCTCCAATAATTTGGTTAGGGTTAGATTTAGAGTTAGGTGAGGTTTTACGGCTTAGTTTCTAATCACTTGGTTTAAAATGGGCCGGCCACGGCCTTTTTCCAGTTGTGGCTCACTGGCCAGGGAGGATGGAGTACCTTTTGTGTTTTGGTAAAACCCGCAATATTTGCCAATGATTGCATGAAGACAAGGCATGATCACTAGTATTTTGATTTAGGGGGGAGGAATCCGTTTCATCCCCTCTCAAGTTTTTTTTTAAATCAACGACCGTAGTGTGTAGCTTCACGCGCATCTACTGCAACGCACATACCCGGTGAATATTGAGGCACCCTTACACGCCCACAGACACATAATATATTCAACTGCTTATTCAGGGCCTTCAAATTAATGCATCTCATTGTGATGTCCCCATGCAATCCTGCGAGTTTCCTTTAGAAGCTGCTGTTTTTCTGGGGGCTTTGCGCGCACTTGTAGCTTAAACTTCTTTTTTCCCCGGTGTTTCATCTTCCTTATCAACCACTTAAATCAATCGGCTGTTGGAATCAAAACAGCATGGTGAAGTTTGGTTGACTTCTGAATGCACACTCAGTGCTATTTGCGATAAACGAAGAGGGAAGATTTGTGCTCCTCCGGCGTTTGGCGCAGATATATATAATATGCGCATTTAGTTACCAGCATCATTTAAAATGAGTGGCGCTTCTGGCAGAAATCCCTTCTATTATAAATCCTTTAAAGTGGTTGACAACGAGATGGAGGGCTACAGTGTTCGGAAACAGCTTAATGGCTGAGCTAGTCTACAGATCAGTAGCATGTTAAAGGGGGCCCACCTCCCTGGCCAGTCGGGGGAAAATCACTCAATCGGGGAATTTAAGGGAAAACGAAAGAGGAAGAGAGCCTCGAAAAGATGGAGAGGCATTTAAGAGATAAAAAAGTATCCAAAACTTAGAATCACCAAACCGAGTCAAATTATTTTGTCGTAACTCTTAAATTATCCGTACAGTCCTGAGCAAGTAAAGTTCCTCTGCCCGTAATTCATCAGTTAGTATCTATATCCAGTGGAATTTTCACCGTTTTAAAATGTTTTCTGTTTTCCACTCAGCACATACCGACAAGGTGGTCAACTAGAATGCAGTAATCAGGTAATGCTGTAAGTAAAAATATTGTGTTACAAAGTACTGATGCAGTATTCCAGGCTAGTTGCATTCTCCGGTCAAAAATCGTCGTGTGTTCTGTATATAGACTTGAATTTGTTAACTGTGGGTTTAGTCATTCTGCCAATTTTTTACGCATAGAAAATGCTACTTTTGTGATTATTTTGTGGTCCTATAATGCAGTTACCGATGCTATAGCATGCACATTATGTGCTTTACTATGTGAGGGTTCATTATCATTTAATGTTTGTGCAGTTATTCTCAGTTGAGATTTTATTCAGCATAGGTGCCCAGGATATTTTGTAGGATGCTGAGCCGTTTTTCGCCTGAGAAATAGCTTTATTGCCGATGAAAAAAATTGCCCCACTTTTCCAAAAATCTGCCACAGGAATACGCTTGTTCTGAATCCTAGGGTACTCTGTCCCCACCCCCGTGGCTCGCACAACCATGGTTTTCAGGTAAACATAAAGAAAAACAAGACATATTATCACGTGGGATGAATACGTTTTTAGTCCATGCTTTACGAAAATTTTAATGATGAAAAATTTGGAATGTATTATACTTTTGGTATTGATGAGACTTGAGAACCATTACAGCCATGACTGTGTGTGCATTTGTATTTGTGTGTGCATGTGTACGATCCAGGCCCGTAGCCAGCTTTTATCCGGGGGGGGGGGGGTTCGTCGACTATCTAAGCGGAGCGCCACCATCATTTGGCGCGAAGCGTACAAGAAAATTTTCGGCTTTTCAAACCCCCAAGATGGCCGGAAACGGCACTTCCCGAGTGTTTTAAGCAAGAAGAAGTTCAGCCCTCATTTCGAAATTCTCCTTGCTCTTCGAAATTTTCCTTGATCCTTGCTCTCCCGTGTTGCCTTCAGCTGAGCGTATGTTTTATGTCAATATTGTACTCCATGGTCCTGGTGGCACCCACTGTCGTTGAAAAGTGCATTTTCCTGCATTTTGTGCAAATTGACAATTTGCCCTGGAAAACGCCAACACTCCATTAAAAAAATTGGTCTGGGCAGGGGGTTCGCACGACCCCCGAACCCCCTGGCTACGGGCCTGTACGATCAGTGGTGTAGCTGGGAGGGGAGAGGGGGAAAGAGGGACAATTGCACCCCTCAGAATGTCTCTCTGTCGGGAATTTTCCCTACACTATTTTTGGCAGCGTATGAACATAAAATATATATTGACCCTTGCATAAGCAGTTTAGAAACCTAACCGTACATTCGTTTCAAATACTCAATAAAATTTTTCGACGTGCTTCGCTCATCCCAATGTAAATAAGTCTTTTTATTACCAGTCTCCGTACGACAACTTTAGTGTAATTATCTCATCATTATTATTTTTTATATGACAACTTGAATGCGCGTTTGGAAAACTATTGCCACCCCTTTGGAATCCAGGCTCCTACCAACCGCCATCCCATGCATAAACTCAGTTATTATTTAAATATAAAACGTGGTCAATTATGATCTTTGTGGACTATTTATTGCCAGTGTCATTTGTAGACAGATGAAAGCTTAATTCTAATGGCCACAATTTTGTAAATATCCCAGAGGGTTACTGGTCTTTGCCGCTGCCGGTTCGGACCTAACCGGACCCGTTCCCCTGGACCCCACCATGAAGAGGGACCCTACGTCGCACGCTGGTAATAGAGCCCATAGCGAACCAACAGCACCTTACCAAATGGCAATGGTTTTTGGTCAACATCTCCACCTTGTGAGCCTAGGTTTTATCCATCAAAACAGTAGTGCAGGATACCGTTACAACAGTGCAAGGGCTGTAGCAAGGGGCCATAAAAGTGTATCATTTGTCTAATGAAATTATTGCAAAGAGAATTTACATTTTGGGATCTGAACGCGTTTTCGTATTCCCTTCGAACCTATAACTGCCGTAAGGTTTGCGTAAAGTGGCACAAATTATTTATACACTTTCCAAGCGAGACATTCCGCGCAAGTCATACTTAGCACCATTTTTTCTTCATGAATCTGGGGTCAGGTCTATTTATGAATGACGCTCTTACTTGAAATTTCTCCCATTTTTCTGTAGGGAATTTACTTTTGTGAACAAGCCACTGCCAATGAAGTAAAATATGAATTTTTGTGTGAAGGGACTACATGTGAGCGGACAGATGTCCCTTTCTTTTATCGTTTCACGATCAGTCCACCTGCGAGTAAGTCTATCAGTATTTTTCATCCTTTTCAATTCATGGTTTGATAAAATATCCCTCCCCTCGTTAAAATTATCCCCCTTTTATTATTTATTGCTCCAACAGAAATAGTCATAATTCAATGTACTCTAAGACGTATCTTTGTTAACATTCTTTTGACGATAGTACATGCATGCATGTCACATCCGCAAAATACCGTTAATTACCTCCATGAAAGTCACCTATATATATACATAACCCACATCTATGCTCATTTATTAGAGGCATATCTACAATAAAAGTAATTTCGAGCCCTCTGATTGGCTATATTAATTAGATGACCTGAATATTTATATTTCAGAACTCTACACTAGACTTTCAGTAACCAATCATAGACGCCACCATAATAATATCCCAGTTTATACACTTAGACTCTTCGTGAGCCTGGCCAGAATTTCAGAGACCATTCATGAGCTTTGAGGTTCTCAAACCGATGTAATCAGTGTGTGCAGTACATTTAATTATAGTCTGTGTGATCCTCGAAGTTCAGGGAGAGATCAATAATCGAGATCAATACGAATATTTCTTAGTTTCTTTGTAGCAAATTTTCATCCATACTCTGCTAATACAGTGATCATACAAAAGTTTCCTCCTTGTTTCTAAAAGCATTCACAGTCAACCCAAGTTTTATTATGAAATTCTTTTCGAATAGACCTATCCAAAGTTGAGTACCCACCAGGCTGTACGATTTATTCCTTGATCAGCCATATTCGAATATTTGGGAAGCCTTACAAAGAGGCCAAGCAAACAGAGCCTTCTTCAGAGGTTACATTTGAATATAATTGTTTTTCCTTTCATCTTTTGCTGGAAGGAATTTTTAAGATCCCCAGGTCGTTCAAAGTTCATTTTTACTCAATTTTCACAAAATTCAGTTTAGTTTACAGAACATCAGGCTGACGTTGTTGTGAAAAGGTAGTGTGTTTATTAAAAACCTTGGTGGGCTGAAGAGAGCAGCACCACACCCATGAGTTTTTTGTCTGTATTTTGTTTTATTGTTGGGAAGGACTTTGAATTCCAAACTTCTTGGTACCATCTAAGAGGTGCGCCATAATCAGCTGATCAGTTGGCCGGTAGCGTAGAGAGAACAGTTAACCTAAAATACGTCCTGTGGATCACCTGAAATGATCTTTCATAGGTCTTGCAGGTAGCAATCTAGACTATGATATAAGTCAGTATTTACTCACCCAAAATATTACCCTGCGTACTCCCCTTGTTTTCACGACTACAGATTTTTAAACGACCAAAATACTTCACCGTAATGGACACACTGAGCAAAGCATGATCGCAGTGGGGTGTTTCATGGAAAGGTGTGTCCCTTTCCTTTATACACGGCAAAACATGATGTAAATGCTACAGAAAAAACTGCAAGGCAAAATTTTACGGTTAGGTCTCCTTATTTCACTTATATAAGTCAAAACATTTTTTAACAATTTTCATATTTTGGGTAATAAACCTTTGGAAGGGACTGGATCCCCATGACCCCCATCCTCTTGGATCTACTCCCCCTTGAGTGTGCCACTGGGTGCAAACTCCCTGTCTGTGACAGGACCATAAAGAAAAAATAAGCAATCGGTAAAATTACATCAACATTTTAGTTATATCGCAATACCAAATGATATAAGCCTAATGAAATAAGAAATAATTTATCCAGTTTCCGCTTTCACGAAATCACTAAGAAACGAATTTTTCCAGGGTGTTAAAGAAATGTTTAGCTTTTAATGAGCCAACCGTTTTTTATTCCAACATGACAGCTACATGCGACTCTTATGACAAATGAATTATAGCGTTTAAACAGAAATACTTCTATTCTCGTTCTCTGTAGGTGAAATGGATCCAGAGCTCTGGTGTGACAATCGTGATACTGGTGAATATCCAAGAAGGCTATCAGGTGTAACCAGTCCTCCTCTTCGTCCAACAACGCTATCAGGTCCCCTCCCACCAGGTGAAACCATCCCCCCTCTTCGTCCAACGAATCAATCAACAATTCCCCTTACACCTAGGGAGACCGCTCCCCCTCCCCTCCCAACAACTGAATCAAAAGGAAGCTCGCACAATTATGTTGCAAAGTCCGTGCTAGGTATTTACATTGTTACCATAGCAACCTTCACCATTTTGGCTACTAGTAGTCAGCGGTTTTGAATTTCTTTGAACTTAGTAACTATGGCTGGTGCATAAATATTGCGTACTTTATTTTAATGAACTATTTGTGAGGTTCTTTTGTTGCCAAGTAAATGACTTTTAGATATCCAAATAGGGGTATACGATAGACATTGCATAGGTTTAGAGGGTCGAAAGGTGTTTGCCATGAAAATTTTCCTGACTAGGGAAATCATGACATGAGTTTTGCCTGACAGTAGGGTGCCCTGGAATCGATTATTTTTGCCCTTAAACCGACAACTTTGTATCTGGGGTGGGGTGGGGTGGGGTTGAGGGTGACGCTCCAAACCCGTCTCATACGTCTGTACTAACCTCATACACCTAATGTAATCAATCCACCATATGTTTTGCTCATTAACTTAATCAAAAAGTAAGTGAATGCTATAAGTTTGCTTAAGTTCGTTTTCAAGAAGACTATAGCATCCAGTAGCATATCTGCTCGTTTCAAAGCATGTTCTGATTTCCAAGAAACAATGGGAAGCGATTCCATCCTTGCCATTTTTATTGTTACACTACGGAGGAATCAAGCAAATCATTATGTATAGGAATAAGAGAAGTAAGAACTATTCCAAAGAAAGCGTCAAATTCGCGGAGGAAATTTTGGAAAGTGTTGGAAGACGGTTTACCTTGGTGTCGTTTCTGTATAATGATACATGGTACACAAATGCGGCATCTATAAGGGCATTTAAGACTTAATGCATGCTGACAGAAAAAAATGTATATATTTGGTAAGATGAACGTATGGTAGTGTTCCTCCGTTGAGAAAGTTTACTGTAAACATTAAAATAGAAACAAGGTTGTCAATTTAATTTGATGCCCTAACCACAAAAACTCAATCCATTATGCAACAGTATGCAGGGATAAATGTTTTCATTGACACACATTTATATATTATTACTAATATTACATATTTCTGTAAATTTAATTCTGTACTTTGTGGAAGTTTGGACTAACATAGCATCCTGATTTGTTTAGCAGTTTTGGACCTTCCAATATCCAGGTGACATGATAAATATTTGTCGTTTTTCATCTTGTTAGTATTTTGGGTCAGTATGACCAAAAGTTGTCATGTCTGACCTATAACTGTGTTTAGTGTTATGATATACGTGTGATATTCATGGTACAGCATCATACATTTCCTCTAAGGGTTCAGACTTTGGTAACTGCCACTTTTCTGAAAATTGAAGGGCGCAAATGGAGAATAAAGTTGTTTTGAAAACCCAGTACAAAATATACATCCTTTAAATTGAATGTTAGCTTTCAGTACGAATCACCATTACCATCACCAAATCTTTTTGGGTGGGGTGGGGTGGATGTGGGGGTGGGGGAATGGACAGATTTTGCCCGAGAAAAACCCGTTTTACACGAGAAAATTGCCCGAGTTTTTGCTAAAATATCCAGGGTAGCTCTAGGGTCTTTTTGATGGGGTCCAACATGGAAAGGGCACATCCCCATTTTTTAAGTTCTCATACATGACACCGATCATGTAGTTAAGAAAATATTGACAAAATAATGAATACACCAAGAAACATCTAAAACACTCTCTTCTTTCGTGAAAGATCGACAGCCGTTTATCTTTCTTCAAAGCACTCCTGTAAGTACCGCACTTCCAGGGCCGTGGTCATGACGAAATCCAGAGGAGGAAGTGCGGCCGGAGGACAGTCCAGTCACGTACCTAGATAGTACGGATAGATGGAAATCGGGCGGGTCCTTCCTTTGTCACCCCGTGCAGGGTTGCAGCATTGGGTAAGGTTCTAAGGGTGTGTGGGGGGAGGGGTGACATTTATGAAATGTACCTTATATTGAAAATGGTAGTGGAGTAGCTAGACATTTTTTGTCGGGGGGCAAAAGCAAAATATTTCCGACAGATTATTACCATGAAGTAACGGTACCATCATCTGGCAGTTGTACGATTCCAAATTCTGAAGACCTTTTTTTTATTTGCTTTCCGGGCAATTTGAGGCCGACTTTTGATTTTCACGTTGACATATCGATGTGTAATTCTGCTCAAAAACGTAAGAAGTGTTGTAAGTGTTCAAATGGATTGTTGTTTTTATTTATTTCCGACAGAGACTAGAAATTTCCGACAGAGGCTAGAAATTTCCGACAGAGGCCTTCGGAGGCTTTGTGGGGGGCGACCGCCCCCTCAAGCTACGCCACTGATCTTTGGTTGACAAGGCTTTAAACTGGCTATATGTTTAAAATCCTTTAAATTTCAATATTCAAGAAATTTTTCCTTTTGTGGCTGGGTGCAAGGAAAGAGGTTGTCGTCTAAGGGGAGGTGAAACCAAGCTAGCTTGAGAAATTATTGTTTATGTAAGTTGGCTTAGATGAGAATTAACTAATATTAAGGAAAGCTTTGATTTCATGATATATATTTAAAAATTCTATTTTGTATTTTTTTTCTCTTTTGGCTTGATGTAAGAGGAAGACTTGTCTTCTGAGCGGACATTCCTCCACTTTGAGATTATTTTTATGCAAGTTGGCTAAGATGCAAAGTGGTGCTACCTGTCACCGTCGGAACTTCGTTTTTGACATGGCGTGTGTGTGTGTGTGTGTGTGTGTGAGTCGACAAATGCCGCCAACCGGGGACGAAAATGTGAATACACACCTGACAACCGGGGACACACCTGTAATTGGGGACCGTCCCCGTTTGAAACAGTGGCTTTAAATGGCTTCTTTGTGCTATATGATGCAGCAATGAAGATGTCTATTGATTCCAAAGAAATATAGGAACAGTCCCCATTTAGGTAGTGTTGTGGTACGTCCTCGTTTGCAGGTATACGTGTGTATCCTGTTACGTCCACGGTTACCTGTGGAAAACCGTATACACACTTACAAAAAGATAGATATATGTTGATTGAAAACATTTTGAGCGCCCTCGTTTTTTGCTGTTGCAAAGCACATCTTTTTCTATCAGTATACATGCTACAAGCTTTTTCTGTGGACGGCCACGGTTGAATGGTAACAAAAAGGGGTCCCCGTTTGGCAGCATTTACAAGTATGCGTGTGTGTGTGTGATGGCATCACACCATCTAAGCGGATGCATCATTAGTCGGCACATAGCAAACCAACCAAATTGTGCCAAATATTATACTCCAATACTAAAATGCAGGAAGTTGCACTTAACAGGCTTTGTAAGTTGCACCCAAACATTATTTTAATATCTCATCATCCAGGCATTCAAACTTACCAGAGACAAAGATACGTTTGACAAACTTTATTCGAAACAATTACGTTATAGGCGAAACAGATTTCTGCTTTACTCATCATTTTTACCAATGAAACATGGTTTAACGAGAAATTGTCTAATTTTTACTTCTTGCGGTAGCATAAACGAAACTTAAATTCACTGGGACATTTCATATGTGAAAAGATTAGTGTCATAGCCAGGATTTTTCTCCGCAGGGTGGGACCATGCTCTGGAGGGCATAGGCGTATGAAAAGGGGTGGCTAGTGTAGGTAACCCCCTGAGCAAAATATGTCATTTTTTCAGAGCAAACTTCATGTCACATTTTTTTCGCCGACGAGGACAAATTTCACGAGAAACACCTTCCACCGCCTCCTGAAATGTCTCTGCATACGCTAAAGGGGGAGGGTCGGTCACCTTCGCTTGACGTCCGATGCGGCAAAGGCGACGGGAAGAGGAAATCGAATGGGATAGTTGAGGTGAGCGGGCACGAAGTTGGCCATGTGACGAAAGTTTTATGAAAGGGTTACTTAAACTTTCTTTTTAGCCTAAGTCAATTGGGAACAAAAAAGTACTTGCTTCAAGTCAAGTTCTAATTTAACTTCTCTGAGAATCTGGCTTGGAGAGTTGCATATTGCGCGAAACGCTAAAACCTTTTAGTGACAAATGGTAGAATCTCTTGTCATTGCCTCTGGAGAGCATATTACATCAACTGTCTGGGCAACTGACCCCTAGGAGGATAACATGCATGGTATTCTGTTCGTCGTCTCAATTCGGGTCATACCAAAGACTTTAAAAATGGAACCTGCTGCCTTTGTGCTTGGTGCTCAGCATAAACAATGGAGTAGGGAAAACAAGCCAGTGAGCCACAACTGGAAAAAAAGGCCGTGGTCGTCTCGACTTGAACCAATTGGTTGGAAACTGGGACGTTAAACCTCATCTTATCTTACCTACCTCAATTCAGACAAAACGGCCAAGCCTCGATGTAGTTTTCCGTACCGCACGAAAAATACAAGGAAAACCATTCTGTTCTGAGGGTAAAATTCCTGAACTTATGAGAGAACACCATACACTCTGGCTACGTATGTCAAGGTGATCTGTAGGGGGTCTTATTCAGCTATTTGAATCCCAGATATGAAAAAATAATCATTTGTTTTCCAAGCAAAGCGCGCGAAGAGCGCCGAAACTTTTGGTCCTTATATCGAACATATTCTGTAGAATCTTGGAAAATAATGTGTGCCCGCACTTACCCGCCTCAAGGCAATCTTCTTGCTTATGGGAGAAAACTTCAACTTTAAAAAGGCACATCTGGAAATTTGAGGGGGGAGGTGTCTAGACGTCGCCGACCCCCTGGATTCGCCCCTGATATCTGCCCGACAAATAGGGTTTTCCAGACATAGGATGGAGAGTAATGGGGAGCTATGCACCCCTGGCTCACCCTGCCAATGAGAATCACATGTTAATGAGTGAATTATTTGTAGCTTAAACTAGAGAATAGTACTGTAGGTGCAAGTACAAGTACAGTCATTTCTTTCATTTTTTTGCAAATCTGATACGCAATCTTTGATAAATAAAGTCGAAGCCTCTAGAGAGGTATCTTTTTGATATATGGTTGTTCCCATACTTTTTTCTGATAAGAAGCAGTTTTTTAAAAGTAATTTCAGTTGAATGTTGGAGGACACCATAACCAAAAGTTCCCCCGAACTTGAACTACGTCCCATCATGGTGGGACACTACGTGACCACTGAATAACCAAGCGCTCATCAAGTTCAGATCCCTACATCACAGGTCTGTCCGACGCGTGGCTCCGTTCTCTGCTGCCTGAAAAGAAGTGATACCCCTACTTACACATGATCTAAGCCAAAAATATGTAGGTAGTATAAATGTTGTAGCGTAAGATTCAACTTATATTTTTATTTCGTGGATACATTTTCAATTATTCCAATCCTTATGTTACAAACCGTCATATACTGTGCTTGTGGTGTATTTTATAAAGCTGCTTGTACCCGGGGGTCAAAGTAATGACCACGACTACAAAGGCTTCCATGACCGACAATATATTATTTTAGTTATGCTTTACTTTTTCATTGCAAAGTTGTATAGGATTGGTGAAATGGTGAT